>JAXCMG010000090.1:272124-294679 GCA_034642415.1 Podarcis siculus | reverse complement strand
AAAAAAACAGAAAAAAGATACATAAAAATTAAAAACACATTAAGTTCACAATAATTTACTTTCATTGACATATTTTCCCGACCTCCTCATACCTCCCCTTTTTGTATTCCAATTCAAATTACTGATTCAGCAAATCCTTAACCATAATTCTTAACCTAATTCCACCTCTCTTTTTTTTCTTTCCTATCCCTCAGAACATTACAGCTGAAAACCTCTTAAATTCCATCCTACATCATTCTAACATTCATTAATTTTACAATATTATGTCTATGGCCATACTACCCTGAACACGCCCGATCTCGTCTGATCTCAGAAGTTAAGCAGGGTCAGGCCTGGTTAGTACTTGGATGGGGGACGACATTTTCTTGACCGGGTTCTGTTTGGGCTGTGAGCGTACTTGCATTTTCTTGTGGCGTATAGCTGGAATCACTTTCTTGTACCATTCTGGGCAGATTTGCTCGATAGTCACTTTTTCTGCAATTCACCTCTTTCTGTATTCCGCCTGCTCTTTGCTTGTGGCACGCTGTAGTTTGGATCATGTGAGTTGATCTCTGAGAGGAATCGGGTGGGCGGCCATACCTGGCAACAGAAGGGATCTGGCCCCTTCAGCGCTGTAATTCTAGGAATGTTCAGTGCCCACCTGAAACTGAACTGGCTTGCAGCAGGCAGGCGAAACCCCGTCAGGAATGCCCCCATGAAGGCACTTGAAGGAAGCCTGCATGGTGTAGTGGTTAGAGCTGTTGACTAAGGACTGGGAAGATCCAGGTCTCCACTCAATCATAATACGCACTGGGTGGCACTGGGCCGCTCACAATGTTTCAGTCTAATCTACCTCACTGAAGTTGGGCTGGGCGATAATCTAGTTTTCAACATCGCGATATATCACCAGCTAAACTTCGTGATACAGTGGTACCTCTGGTTAAGCACTTAATTCGTTCCGGAGGTCCGTTCTTAACCTGAAACCGTTCTTAACCTGAGGTACCACTTTAGCTAATGGGGCCTCCCGCCACCGCCGCACCACCGCCACGCGATTTTTGTTCTCATCCTGAGGTAAAGTTCTTAACCCGAGGTACTACTTCCGGGTTTGCGGAGTCTCTAACCCAAAGTGTTTGTAACCTGAGGGGTTTGCAACCTGATGTACCACTGTATACAGTCATACCTCATGTTACGTTTGCTTCAGGTTGCGTGTTTTCAGGTTGTGTCCCACTGTGACCCAGAAGTACCGGAAAGGGTTACTTCCGGGTTTTGCCACTTGTGCAGACACGCAAAATGACATCATACGCATGCGCAGAAGCGGCGAATCATGACCTGCGCATGTGTAGACGTGGGTTGCATTCTTTTCAGATTGCAAACGGGCCTCCAGAACTGATCCCGTTCGCAACCAGAGGTACCACTGTACTGATATATTATAATGACTGAAATAAGGGTGGAGCTATGTAGAGGCATTGGCTGGCTTTGCGGTTTCCCCCACATTGTGACATTTGCATGGCACACACACACACAATATCATGATTCGCAGTATATTGCCAGGTCAAAAAAAATATCAAAAACGATATATCAATATATCCCCCCGTCCTAGTTATGAGGCTGACATGCAGGGAGAGAGGGCAACCATGCACATTGCCTTCAGCTTCATGGAGGAAAGGCAAGATATAAATGTAATAAATAATAAATCCGTAGAGGTGAGATAGCCCTGCAAAAAACAGTTCACCACAGGAGTGTTGTTTCCCTAGAGAAGTCGCTGTAAGCCTCAACTTGGAAAACGGAGGAAGTCGCCCAAATATTTAATAACACAGAAAGAAATTGCCTCCTGCCTCAGAGAAGGGCAAATTCTCCCAAGGCTCCTGTACCTCAAAGTGTGGCTGGGCTGAGTATTTGGGGAGTCAGAAATACCAGCAAAACTGGAGTGAGAGGGGAAGAAAATGACAGTATCTAGATTCAGTGCTTTTTTTTCTTTCTTAAAAAAATGTTTAGGGGTACTCTCATTTTCCTACTCATATTGAAATACTGCCCCTCAATGAGGCCAAATTTAGATTTACAAAATGTTTAGGGGTATGTGTACCCCTGCATCCTGCCCCCAGAAAAAAGCACTGCCTAGATCTCTGGGACATAATATTACTTTTGACTAGTCCTACCGAGACTGCGATGAACCTGGCCAGAAAAAGCACTGGAAGACAGCGTGAAAGCAGGACAAATCATGTCTAAGAAACAAGGGTGAGTCTGTGTCTACGCAGAGAGTCCAGAAGCTGCCTCAGAGCCGGGACAAGAGCTAAGAAATCGAATTCAGACAAAAAGCAGGATCTGAGACAAAGACTCTGAGAACTCTAGCTGACCTGCGGAGACTCTCAGAAGGGATACCCATCTCTCTACGGCGGACAACCTGTTGAGGATGGAGATTATCTCTGTTCTCCACAGCTCTGAGAACCCAAGCCCCTCTCCGCTGCTGAGCAGAAGCTTTCTGCTTCCCACCCGATGGCCACCCTGAAGTGCTACTCACCTGTAAAGACCACCAGGAGCAGCAGCAAGGGCAGACACCGGCCATCCATCTTGGTACACCCTGCCACTCTCAGCACAGCTGCCTGTTTCCTCCTGACCAGCTTGAGATTTGAATCGGAATAACAGGAAGCGCCTCCTTTCCTCTGACAGGGCTGGTGGTTGAGAGTGCAGCCGACATGTGAAAAATGAGATCCAGGAGCAAGCCTGGCTCCCAGGGGCTTTGCTTCAGTGAGGCTCAGTTCTCCTCCCTTGCTCCCACACCCATGCGGAGGCACCGGGACCCCTATAACCTTGGGGCAGCCACCTCGGGCCACCCTGCCTGGCAGCAGAGGAACGTTCTCCTCCACAGCCCTTCCAGCTTTTACAAGGCCCAGCCAGCCTTTGGATTGGCAATTTCCGAGTCGTTTCTGTCTGCCGGGTTGTGAAATCAAAGAGGCAGCTTGAAATGGGTAGCCAGGGCAGAGGGAAAAGAGGGGAACGCCTCTGGAAGCGAGACACTGGCTCTCTCTGTGTGTGTGTCTCCCGCGTGCAAAATCAGACAGGGGACAGGCAGCCCCGGGGGCAACTCTGCACATCTGTGCAACTCATCTGACTCATGCTTGGACGAGGGTTTGCAAGACGACAGGAACCAATGCAATGCACAAAGTTGCTTCAAAGTATAGCGACAGGGAAGATTAAGGAAAAGAGATACTTCAAGTTTATTTTTTTATTAAATGCTTTATTGGTTTTAAAAACAAAACAAATGCAAAACAATACGCAGTGATCAGTAAAAGGCAATCCAATATCAACACTCGTTACAAAAAGGAGAAACGATTGAGTTCACACGTCACGAATTCTAACATAACTTCCAATCCCCCCATTGTGATTTCTAAATTACATAACAACAGCGCACTAAACTTTATCTCTCCTAGGTTGTTTGATTGCGTTAATTTTGTAAAGTTATCTTATTTCATGCAGAAATCAAATCCAGGCCTGCCAAAGAATTTAGATTATTACAATGTTCTTTTAAATGTTCTCTGTAAATATTCCACACTCTATTAAATATTTGATCTGTGTGGTCTCAGGATCTTGCTGTCAATCTTGCTAGCTCTGCATATTCTAACATTGTATTCTGCCAGTCTGATTTTGAGGGAGTAGAATCTCCTTTCCATACCTTAGCAATTAAAATCCTTGCTGCTGCTATTGTGTGCATTAAAATTTTCCTTACCCTTTTGGGATTTTCATTGCTCATTATGCCTAGCAGGAAGGCTCAAGGCTTCTTAGGGAAAGAACATTTAAACATTTTTTAAAGTTCATTATATATTGTTTCCCAAAAATCCCTGATTTTTTGGCAGTTCCGCCACACGTGGCTCATAGTGCCGTCTCCAAGAGATGTTTTATAGATGTATACATTTTGGCCAGTTTTATAGGTGTTAAATACCATGTGGTCTGGTCTGGAGTGTCTGGAGGCAGTTGGAGGATGGATGCTGGCTAACAGATTGAGGTTGAATCCTGACAAGACAGAAGCTAGACTGGTGACTGGGAGCGGCCACCGAGACCACATAACACCAGTCTTGACCTACATTGGCTCCCAGTACGTTTCCGAGCACAATTCAAAGTGTTGGTGCTGACCGTTAAAGCCCTAAACGGCCTCGGTCCAGTATATCTGAAGGAGCGTTTCCACCCCCATTGTTCTACCCGGACACTGAGGTCCAGCGCTGAGGGCCTTCTAGTGGTTCCCTCACTCCGAGAAGCCGTTACAGGGTAGAGGGCCTTCTCGGTGGTGGTACCCCTGTGGAACGTCAAAGAGAACAACTACCAGACTTTTAGCAGACATCTGAAGGTAGCCCTGTTTAGGGAAGCTTTAAATGTTTGATGTATTACAGTACTTTAATATTTTGTTGGAAGCCGCCCAGAGTGGCTAGGGAAGCCCAGCCAGATGGGTGGGGTATAAATAATAAATTAATATTATTATTATCTGTAGAATATTTTCATGAAATTCTCTTTCAAATCGTAGCATGCAGTGAATTTCAGGTCCTCCCTCCACAACCTTTCCCATGATTCCATTTGGGGGAAAAACATCCAAATGGGATACTGCAAATTTAAACGCAGCTAGACATGTCTTGGGGAAGAAGGGCTGCTCTTCCCAGTAACTCAGGAGGTTTTCTTGTATAAGTACACAAGACTTGTATCTCAATCTGTAGGCAAAGGATTCGGGGTATAATATTCAGATCGCAGATTGGGAAAGGTTATGGAAAACAGATTTGAAATTCATGGCACGTTTTATGCTGAAAGAAAATTATATGAAAATGATGTACCAGTGGTATTTGACTCCCTCTTTGTTCACTCAGCCCAGGGGTGGAAGGTTAAGGGACACCTCACGGATGTGTAGGGAGTGGTCATCCGCTGTGGAAAGAAAAATACAGGCTGCATTAAAGGAAGTCCTTTGCCGCTCACTCTGTGTCTCTGCTTTCTTTGTGCTAATATTGCCCTTATGACAACTTTGTGGGACTGGTCACGTTGTGTGGGAGCCCTATTATCATCTTCCAAAGCAACTACTCTATTCTGAACTTAAAAATGGAAAGCGTAATGCTGGTGGTCACCAAAGACATTTAACGACTCTCTTAAGGCAAATCTAAAAAAATGTAGTATAAACACCAACAACTGGGAAACACTGGCCTGTGGGCGCCCCAGTGGGAGAACAGCCTTTACCAAAGGTGTCATGGGCTTTGAAATATACTTGGAGTTGAAATTGGATTTCATGCTCTTTATTCAGCTCATAGTGCTGAGGAGGAATGAAAGTTCCCCCAGAATGTCTGCTTTATATACATTATTTACACAATGGGCCCCACGTGATTGGCTAATTCCGGGATTCACCTGTAGGCCAACCGGGTTGTGAATTCACTTCCACTTGGTGCTGGATTGGGTGGCTCCTGTGAACCAATCAGACTGCTGCATTCTGAATCCTATTGTTCTAGGGCCAATCAGACTGCTGCATTCTGAATCCTATTGTTCTAGGACCAATCAGACTGCTGCATTCTGAATCCTATTGTTCTAGGACCAATCAGACTGCTGCCTTTTGGATCCTATTATTCTAGAACCAATCAGACTGCTGCATTCTGAATCCTATTGTTCTAGGACCAATCAGACTGCTGCATTTTGGATCCTATTATTCTAGAACCAATCAGACTGCTGCATTCTGAATCCTATTGTTCTAGGACCAATCAGATTGCTGCCTTTTGGATCCTATTCAACTCAGTACATAACAGGCTTTAAAGACGCTCAAACTCAGGGCGAAAGGGAGAAATGAGCTAAGAGGAAGGTACGTTTGGCAAACCCTCACTGTGATCAACTCCTGCCCAGAAACCTACGTCCCCACTGTGGGAGGATGTGTGGATCCAGAATTGGCCTCCACAGTCACTTATGAACTCACTGTTAAAACCATGTTTATGGAAGACAATCTTACTCAGCAACGAGTGATCGCCAAAGAAGAAGATTAAAAATTAGGCGTCTCTCTCAATTCCATCTAAACTTGCCTTGTGCAAACATCAGGCAGACACCAAACGCTGCCACTGTGTGACCTTATGTGACTCAAAGCACTTACGCACTCTGTGCTCTCGTCCCTCCTGGATCACCACATAGGGGAAGAGGTTGTCCGCAGAGGTTCCCTGTGTTCTGAAAGCGCACAGAGCGTGATTTGCACACTCTCAGCTTTTTACTCTTCACCACATCCTTGCTAGGGCAGCCCGCTGGATGCCACATTTGGACATAACGGACATGATATTTTTACAAGCGTGAAATGGTGTAAGTTGCAGAAATCACTGGTGGTCCTACATCCACAATTGCAATCTCATTGCGCATGGATCGTGTGAACACTGTACAAGACTAAGATACTGTTAGTGGGCAGCTCCCTCTGAAGGAACAGGTAAGTTTTTTAGCCTATTGCAGGGGTCAGCAAACTTTTTCAGCAGGGGGCTGGTCCACTGTCCCTCAGGCCTTGTGGGGGGCCAGGCTATTTTTTTGAGGGGGGGAATTCCTATGCCCCACAAATAACCCAGAGATGCATTTTAAATAAAAGCACACATTCTACTCATGTAAAAGCACGCTGATTCCCGGACTGTCCGTGGGCCGGATTTAGAAGGCGATTGGGCTGGATCCGGCCCCCAGGCCTTAGTTTGCCTACCCATAGCCTATTGCATAACAGATGCCGGTAAAAGCGCCCAGTGGACCTCACTGTGGAGAGACATCACTTCTACCATTTGGACTATCTCTTGCTTGGACTACTGCAATGCGCTCTACGTGGGGCTACCTTTGAAGGTGACCCGGAAACTGCAACTAATCCAGAATGTGGCGGCTAGACTGGTGACTAGGAGTGGTCGCCGAGACCACATAACACCGGTCCTGAAAGACCTACATTGGCTCCCAGTACGTTTCCGAGCACAATTCAAAGTGTTGGTGCTGACCTTTAAAGCCCAAAAGGGCCTCGGCCCAGTATACCTGAAGGAGCATCTCCACCACCATCATTCTGCCCGGACACTGAGGTCCAGCTCCGAGGGCCTTCTGGCAGTTCCCTCACTGCAGAAGTGAGGTTGCAGGGAATCAGGCAGAGGGCCTTCTCGGTGGCGGCACCCGCCCTGTGGAACGCCCTCCCATCAGATGTCAAGGAAATAAACAACTATCTGATTTTTAGAAGACATCTGAAGGCAGCCCTGTTTAGGGAGGTTTTAAATGTTTGATGTTTTATCTTGTTTTTAATATTCTTTTGGCAGCTGCCTCGAGTGGCTGGGGAAACCCAGCCAGATGGGTAAGGTATAATAAACAAACAAACAATAACAATAAGTATTATTATTATTATTATTATTATTATTATACTATCACTTGGGAAATGCTAACTGAGGGGAAGGGGAGTAGATCGCACCAATGCACACTATTTTGTAAAGATGCCAACCTGTGTTTAACAACAGTGCAGATCGTAGCTGCCAATTTACTGAAATGCTATGGCACAAGGGTGTGTACAACTACAAAGCACTTGCTCCAAGGGAAAGTGACCGCTCGGAGTGTGCTTCATATGCCCACGACCCTTGCCTTTGCCCTGGCTCTCAGCGCCACCCTATAATAGGTCACTGTTATCACCAGAAGCAGCAATCTGGTGGCACTTTAAAGATTAGTAAATTTATTGCTGCATCAGGTTTTGTGGAATAGGCTCCACACGCATGAAGCGTGATCCAAAACAAACAAGCAAACTACAATTTCTAGGATTATTTGGAACGGAGAGCAATGAGCTTTGGAGATAGGGTGGTGGACTGCCTGAAATGCACATTCTCTAAGTTGCCCTGTCTCCCAATAGGTGTCACAAATAACTGCTTCAGGGTGAGGGGAAACTAGCTCTGTACATGCTCAGAGGCATCGTCCTCTTTGGGCAACACTGAAAGGCACGCAAGGCTGACAACCAGAACAAAAACAGGGCAGGCTTTTAGCAATCGGTGGAGTGAGGAGTCTACCTCAGGCATCAGCTGCTGGGGTAGGGTATTGGCAGACCCCTCAGCCAAGCCTGTTGGAGGGCAAAGCTGTGTGTGCCACACAGCCTGCCCTGCACCCTCCCCACTAAGCTTAGCCCCCTGTTTTCCTTGACAGGGCTGAAGAAGCAAGATTCAGCTGCCAATCCTGCCGGCTTCTGCAGGTAAGATTGGGGGCGTGGCTCTTGTCCTTTGCCTCAGGCAACAAAATGACTTGGGCTGACCTTGACCAGAAACCCTAGCCCTGGCCTTGGGTGCAGGACAGCCAGCTGCCAAACAAGACAGAGCTTTTGTGCTTTTCATCCTGGGTTTCCCAGCAGGTGCCACACCTGCTAAAATCCCCTGTTTGATACACAGCTATGAAAGCTGCAGGAGTCCTCCCCTTTCTGGCTTCTGGACGCTTCCCCCATCTGCAAACAGCAACACAGAGAAGTTATCCGGCAAAACTTTGTCAACTTTCCATATCAAACTGGAGTTTTCCAGATGTTTTTGGACTGCAACTTCCAGCAGCCATAGCTAGCATGCTGGTTGGAGCTGATGGGAGCTGTTGTTATTATATATTAATTTATATCCCACTTATATGCCCAAGGATGGTCTAAACCACGGAGCCTCTTGGGCTTGTCAATCAAAAGGTCGGTGGTTCGAATACCCGTGATGGAGTGAGCTCCCTTTGCTCGGTCCCAGCTCCTGCCAACCTAGCAGTTCGAAAGCATGTCAAAGTGCAAGTAGATAAATAGGTACCGCTCCGGCAGGAAGGTAAACGGCGTTTCTGTGTGCTGCTCTGGTTTCGGTGTTCTGTTGTGAAAGCAGCTTAGTCATTGCTGGCCACATGACCCAGAAAAACTGTCTGCAGAGCGGACAGACGCCTGCTCCCTCGGTCTATAAAGCAAGATGAGCGCCACAACCCCAGAGTCATTTGCGACTGGACTTGACTGTCAGGGGTTTCCTTGACCTAATATGCCTAAATATGTTCCTAAGTGGTTTACAGCTATAAAATCAAGACATAATTGAAATGCACACTAACAATTCCACTGGGGCATTGAAACAGCCTTAATTAAAATATACAATAACAAAACAACTAAAAAGCAGAATAATTAAAACATTTAGGAAAATAACAGGTTTCCCTTCAGGAGTCTGGTGTGGACTGTCTTATTTCAGCAGGGAGGGCATTCCACAATACTGGACTGGTGCCACTAGTGAAAAAGCCTGCCTCCTTGTTCCCACAAGCCCATAATAATCAGGTCGTGGTAAAAGTAACTGTATCCCTTTAGCTGATTTCTGGGCAGTGAAGAGACAGCAGTATGGTCAGGACCAGCCCAGGACTTTTTGGTACCTGAGGCAAACCACAAAATGGTGCATCTCCCTTCTCCCCACCAGGGAAGATGAGGTGAGTGAAGGTCTAACTAAGGATCTTAAGGCTCATAAATAGATAATGTAGATAAACATCTACATCAGGGTCTACTGACCCTTTGGATCCTGCCGCCTGAGGCAGTCACGTCCCCTTGCCTCATGGGTGGGCTGGCCCTGAATGCAGTTTCACTGACTCCTCCCATCTCTCCCCTGAAGGAAGTCATCTGTCAGGGGTTGTTGTTGTTGTTGTTTAGTCGTTTAGTCATGCCCGACTCTTCGTGACCCCCTGGACCAGAGCACGCCAGGCACTCCTGTCTTCCACTGCCTCCCGCAGTTTGGTCAAACTCATGTTCATAGCTTCGAGAACACTGTCCAACCATCTCGTCCTCTGTCGTCCCCTTCTGCTTGTGCCCTCCATCTTTCCCAACATCAGGGTCTTTTCCAGGGAGTCTTCTCTTCTCATGAGGTGGCCAAAGTATTGGAGCCTCAGCTTCAGGATCTGTCCTTCTAGTGAGCACTCAGGGCTGATTTCCTGAACCTGGGCTGGAATGGGTCCAGATACTCTGTTTCCCCCCCAATGGTGCCTACAGCGAGTATTAGAGGCTGGGCGGTAGTTGTCCAACTCCCCAGGGTCTGTGGAGGGCTTTTTTGCAATTAGCTTGGAGGAGAACCAGGGAACACAAAGAACTCTGCTGTGTCAGACCAGGTACTTTTTGACGGTCATGTTGATAGCTCTCCTCATCTCAAAATTGCAAAGTGAGGCAAGGAGCGCCATGGCTGGCATCAAAAAACACTGAAAGGGTTTCAACCCGGAAAAACATCCAGCGAACACCCAGTGGATGAGAAAATTAGAATCCTGTTACTGGTGTTTGCTTGCTTATGTTTTAAGTGTTCAGAGAGTTTTGCTTACTTGTTTCTAACGTTGCTACTGCATCTAAACCTTTGGGAATAGGGTGGGCACAAATCGGTGAATAATGCTGTGACTCAGGCCCTAACTCCATGTTTATTTGCCCCACCCCCACCAGATGCTGCCTTTTAAAACTGCAAAGTGTGTTATGGTGTTAATTCCTTTCATAGAATCATAGAGTCACCCCCAGGGTCATCTAGCCCAACCCATCTAGTGCAATGCAGGAATCTTAATAATGATAATAATAATAATTTATTATTTATACCCCGCCCATCTGGCTGAGTTTCCCCAGCCACTCTGGGCGGCTTCCAACAAAACACTAAAATCCAATAACCTATTAAACATGAAAAGCTTCCCTAAACAGGGCTGCCTTCAGATGTCTTCTAAAAGTTTGGTAGTTGTTTTTCTCTTTGACATCTGATGGGAGGGCGTTTCACAGGGCAGGTGCCACCACCGAGAAGGCCCTCTGCCTGGTTCCCTGTAACTTGGCTTCTCAAAGTGAGGGAACCGCCAGAAGGCCCTCGGCGCTGGATCTCAGTGTCCGGGCAGAATGATGGGAGTGGAGACGCTTCTTCAGGTATACTGGACCGAGGCCGTTTAGGGCTTTAAAGGTCAATACCAACACTTTGAATTGTGCTCGGAAACGTAGTGGGAGCCAGTGTAGATCTTTCAAGACCGGTGATATATGGTCTTGGCGGCCGCCCCCAGTCACCAGTCTAGCTGCCACATTCTGGATTAGTTGTAGTTTCCGGCTCACCTTCAAAGGTAGCCCCACGTAGAGTGCATTGCAGTAGTCCAAGCGAGAGATAACCAGAGCATGCACCACTCTGGCGAGGCAGTCTGCGGGCAGGTAGAGTGCCACCAACCTTCTGGTTAACAGGCAGATGCACTGAGCCATTGTGCCATCTTCTACCTCTAAGCAACACCTCCCTCCACACACAGACACCCATTTCACAGATGAGGAACTGAGGCCAATAGTAGGACGTGCTCTGGTGTGGCACAGCAAATCTGTTGCGGAGGCAAGACTTGAACCTCAGTTTCACAGACCCAGGTACAACTCTGTCCCCTTGACCCTTAGCCCCCAGCTGGGCCCATCTCGAGCCTTTCTGAATTAGAAGCAAATGCGGCCATTTAGGATGAAGCGGTTTTCTGGATAAACTCTGGAAGAGAAGCAGGCAGAACCAAGCTCTGCCCAGAGTTCTTCCTGGCCAGAGACAGCAGCTCCATCCAAGCTTTGCTGCCAATTCCCTCTCCCGCCCTCCCCTCCCGCCCGTGTGCAATTTATGAGACAGAAACCACCCAGCAAGATGGCTCCCACCCTCATCACCCAGAGCGCCGTGCTTTCACAGAAAGAGACCCGTTTTCCTTGGACTGTATGCAAGCAGGAGTCTCCCTCCCTCCCCACATCTGGAACAGATCGTATCCTGGAGGGAGTCCAGGCCTGTCAGCACCTTTGATGCTGTTTGCTGAGGTCATGGCAGCTGGATCCAAGCCCTCGGTGAAAACAGCTTGTGCGCATTACTTACTTGCAGCAAACACACCCGCTGAAGTCAGAACATCTTTAGAGTCTGAGGAGGCCAATTAGTACCCCGAGCCGGTCATCCCTTGGCAGGCACCGCCAGCTCAACAGGCAGAAGTCAAGCTCCCCGTGACACAACCCTGGCCGGCTTGCCATGTGCCATTCGGAGATATGGGGAAATAAATTGCGAACCGGCTTGACACAGATGTCCTGCTGAGGATATGCTTAAAATAAAAGTTAGCAAATCAACCTGAGCCCAGAGCACACCTTACAAGAGGTCCACACAGCCTTTCTAACTTCAGATTGGGATCATCATAATCACGTCTCTGACCAGGGAACTGTAAGCTGCAGATCGGAAATACAATGGTACCTTGGGTTACATACGCTTCAGGTTACACACTCCATTAACCCAGAAATAGTGCTTCAGGTTAAGAACTTTGCTTCAGGATAAGAACAGAAATCGGGCTCCAGCGGCGCAGCAGCAGCAGGAGGCCCCATTAGCTAAAGTGGTGCTTCAGGTTAAGAACAGTTTCAGGTTAAGAACGGACCTCCGGAACGAATTAAGTACTCAACCCAAGGTACCGCTGTAGGGGGTACGCTAATTGACAAGCAAAATAAGTGGAACTTCATTATAAGATGGATTGTTATGTGTATACCCTCCAACATTTCTCCAATGAAAATAGAAACGTCCTATTCCATCGTCAAGGGACGCTGGTGGCACTGTGGGTTATACCACAGAACCTAGGGCTTGCTGATCAGAAGGTCGGCGATTCAAATCCCCGCGACGGGGTGAGCTCCCATTTCTCGGTCCCTGCTCTTGCCAACCTAGCAGTTTGAAAGCATGACAAAGTGCAAGTAGATAAATAGGTACCACTTCGGCGGGAAGGTAAACGGCGTTTCCGTGCGCTGCTCTGGTTCGCCAGAAGCGTCTTAGTCATGCTGGCCACGTGACCCGGAAGCTGTACGCCGGCTCCCACGGCAATAAAGCGAGATGTGCGCCTCAACCCCAGAGTCGGTCACGACTGGACCTGATGGTCAGGGGTCCCTTTACCTTTACCTTATTCCACCACCATCATCATTTTATTATTTATACCCTGCCCATCTGACTGGGCTGCCCCGGCCACTCTATGTGGCTTCCAACATATATAAAAACATAATAAAACATTAAACGTTAAAAAAACCTTCCCTATAAAAGGCTGCCTTCAGATGTCTTCTAAAGGCTGTATAGCAGGGGTCAGCAACCTTTTTCAGTCGTGGGCTGGTCCACCGTCCCTCAGACCATGTGTTGGGCCGGACTATATTTTTTTTTGGGGGGGGGGGGAATGAACGAATTCCTATGCCCCACAAATAACCCAGAGGTGCATTTTAAATAAAAGGACACATTCTACTCATCTAAAAACACGCTGATTCCCAGACCGTTTGCGGGCCAGATTGAGAAGGCGATTGGGCCACATCTGGCTCCTGGGCCTTAGGTTGCCTACCCCTGTTGGATAGTTACTTATGTCCATAGCTTGGGGGGTTGCATGACTCTATACCCTCCAACATTTGTCTGATGAAAACAGAGGTAAAGTGGGACATTCTGGGATCAAATCAGAAACACATTGAGTCTGGAGTTGTCATCTTTCATTCGTTTTTTTAAAAGCAGAGAATCTAAATAACATCGTTGCCAAACCATCACCCTGATTTCGGTGCTACATTACATTCATCCCCAAGCCTGATTTATTGTTAATCTTCTCACTTAAAATGCAGTTCCTGTCTTGTGGAATCAAGGCTTTTGGGGACTTTTGTCCCTTTAATTAGAAGCTTCCTCCTTGTGACTTCATCCATTATCTGCTTCCTGTTCAGCATAAGCATAGCATTCATAAGAAACTGCTCCTTTTATTCCTAATAGACATCCATATATGTGTATATGTATGTTGTTGTTTAGTCGTTTAGTCGTGTCCGACTCTTCGTGACCCCATGGACCAGAGCACGCCAGGCACTCCTGTCTTCCACTGCCTCCCACAGTTTGGTCAGACTCATGTTTGTAGCTTCGAGAACACTGTCCAACCATCTCATCCTCTGTCGTCCCCTTCTCCTTCTGCCCTCCATCTTTCCCAACATCAGGGTCTTTTCCAGGGAGTCTTCTCTTCTCATGAGGTGGCCAAAGTATTGGAGCCTCGGCTTCACGATCTGTCCTTCCAGTGAACACTCAGGGCTGATTTCCTTAAGAATGGATACGTTTGATCTTCTTGCAGTCCATGGGACTCTCAAGAATCTCCTCCAGCACCAGAATTCAAAAGCATCAATTCTTCAGCTATCAGCCTTCTTTATGGTCCAGCTCTCACTTCCATACATCACTACTGGGAAAACCATGGCTTTAATTATACGGACTTTTGTTGGTAAGGTGATGTCTCTACTTTTGATATGTAATCAATATCCATATCCATATCTCTACTGAAATCCTTGAGATTCCCTCAGTCAAACTGATAGTTTCCTCTTCTTTCTTAGTGGTCAATTTTGGTTGGCGCTCTCAGCCTGAGATTGCTAATACAGGCAGTTATTGTGTAGCATACTACATGCTTGAGATTACATGCTATCAATCAGATATATAACTTTTAAGGGACACCTGAAGACAATGGAGTAACTGTGGAAGGAGCAATGGTGGCCAGAATAGATTGGCCTAAGTAGCCTATTACGTTGTGGGTCAACATATCAGACAACACAGAGATTCTTCAGACAGCTCTTGTTTATTCACAGGCCAGAACAAAACTCAACTGAAGCGTTCAGCCAGCCTGCTTATATAGAGCTCCATTACAACGCAACAGTAACAACTTTCTGTAACTATCCAATCACTGAACATCACTTTCAATTCCTTATTTGCATATGTGGACCTGAGTGAAAACTAGCTACAGTATCCCTCTGCTGGCCTAGGGTGAGAACTTCAGCCCTTGTTGCAACCTGAAAATTGTAAGCAACACAAGACAACACAACAGAGCTGTTGTGTAGACTATGAATCCCACTGGTCATTCCACATACCATAGGGAAAGAATACTGCTCCTTCTGCAAGGAATATGAGAGGGGGATGTGTTTTATTAAGGGCAAAGGCTGGTGGGAGCATTGAAGGGGCTGGCAGTTCTTCCACGGCTTGGATTTTAATCAATCACAGATGAATTTGAGGGCTTAAAAAACTCACTTCTCCTTTGAAGTGGGAGCTTTTATATATATATATTTTTAAAACAAAATGTGGAAAGACAAGCCCTGGGATTTGTTTTGCCTTTTTAAAAAGGAAATTATTTCCAAAGCCCTCAATAGAAGCCGGGTTGGGAGGATCTGCAAATCGTCATCTGGCTGTGGTGATCAAACTAATTAGGTAACTGGTACAAAATAAAGATTATGAAATGGATTGCGAGAACTCTCTGAGAATAAAGAAGGGAGTCTGTCTGCCCTCTTGTACTGTTGTTTACGGCGGAAAGTTGCGGCTGTTTTTTTTTGGGGGGGGGATTTGCCTGAAAAGACTGCAAGTCTAGGCACACACATAGAAGTGTCTTTGGATAAAGTGGAGTTTCCTTCTGATGGGCAGGAGAAGGGAGGCGTTTTGGTTAACAACTGAAGAAGGAATACAAAGATTGGTCAGCAGAGAAACTGCAGCTTTTAATGAAATGCAGAGTGGCGCTTGTGCCTAATGAGAAACACTTTACAAAGACAGGCAGGCACTATTGGCAACTTGAAAAGAAAAAAATCTAGATGTTATGCCCTGCAATGTGGGGTTTGTGCGGGGCTTATTTTTCCCCATATTTCTTTTTTTATTAAGGTTTCAAAAATTTAACATATACACTTCAATACATAATAAATTTATCATTTGCTTCCAATTTCTTGGAAGAAATTTAAGGATTATTTAGCTTGATATTCTAATATAATGTAAGTAGAACTATTTGTAAGTACCAAATCGGCCTAGGAGTAAAATATGTTGAATTGTATAACATTATGGATTGAAATTACCATGAAGAGAAAGAAAGATAGCAATTTGATTAGGTTAATTTTATTAGAAAGTGGATATCGGAAAACTGCTACAATGAGATTAGGGGGGATTTGAGGAAGTCACTTAACAATGAAAACAGTTAGGTGTTTATATGTTTGTTTGTTTTTTCTTTTTAATATTGTAATGTTTTTCTTTTTTGTGTGCTTGTTGCAAATTTTGGAAAACCAATAATTTTTTTTTGAAAAAAATAAATAACTTTATCATTTTCTGCCTTCCCAACTCATTTTCCATGGTGTTTTTATTTCTCCCCCTTTGCTGTGCAATACCTTCTATCTTTTACCATAACATCAATACTGTATTCTCTGATACCTTCTGTTGCTCTTATTTCAAATCCTGCTTGTGAGTTCATCAAACTGAAATATTTCCTTAAGAAGTCCTAAAAAGGCCTTCCATTCTTCTGGGGCTTTGGGTTAACATTGCTATTGTAGAAAAGTCTCTGTATGGGCTAATGTGTAATTTCAGACAAGTAGAATATGCAGTGCTTTTTTTCTGGGGGGACGCAGCGGTACGCATACCCCTAAACATTTTGTGAATCTAAGTTTGGCCTCACTGAGGGGCAGTATTTCAATATGAGCAGGAAAATGAGAGTAACCCTAAGCAATTATTTTTTTTAAGGAAAAAAAGCACTAAGAATATGTAATTTCAGAAATAAAATTCAAGGGACGGGGAGTAGCCACTAATGGACTATGCAGAACTGGCAAAGGAAACAGCAAAAATAAAAAAACCAGCATGACGGTCTATTTGTGGAAGAATAGAAGCCTTTTTTTGGAACCTCTGAAAAACACCATAATCAGATGAAATCGCAGTCAGGATTTGAAACATGAGCAGCGGAAGAAAGATGATAATACAGTGGTACCTCGGGTTAAGTACTTAATTCGTTCCGGAGGTCCGTTCTTAACCTGAAACTGTTCTTAACCTGAAGCATCACTTTAGCTAATGGGGCCTCCTGCTGCTGCCGCACCGCCGGAGCACGATTTCGGTTCTCATCCTGAAGCAAAGTTCTTAACCTGAGGTACTATTTCTGGGTTAGCGGAATCTGTAACCTGAAGCGTATGTAACCTGAGATACCACTGTAGTTGCTACAGTCAAACCTCGGGTCCTAAATGCCTCCGTTATCGTACGTTTTGGCTCCCAAACACTGAAAACTTGAAAGTAACTGGTCCGGTTTTTGAGCGATTTTCAGAAGCCAAACGTTCGACATGGTTTCTGTTTTGAGTTTCCAGATTGTATCGAGGCTTCCGCTTTCAGTTTTCGGTTGTCAAACGTTTCGGAAGTCAATGGTCTTCCGGCATGGATTACAGTGGTACCTTGGGAAAAGAACTTAATTCGTTCTGGAGGTCCGTTCTTAACCTGAAACTGTTCTTAACCTGAAGCACCACTTTAGCTAATAGGGCCTCCTGCTGCTGTCGGAACACAATTTCTGTTCTCATCCTGAAGCAAAGTTCTTAACCCGAGGTACTATTTCTGGTTTAGCGGAGTCTTTAACCTGAAGTGTATGTAACCCGAGATACCACTGTATTTGAAATGAAAGAATATCTTTTAGGTGGAGTGTTCATTAGAAGGTAGTATGTAGATGGGATGGGATACAGAACAGTAGGGAAGAAAAGCCAGAAAGTCAAAGTTTAAAGATAGATAGATAATTTATTGACCAGCTTATAAAATACACTTGGGGGTACAATCCCAGAAGGAAAACAAACATTTAAAACAATGCGCAACAATAAATTTGAAATTTATAAATGCGATAAGCGTATAGACACTTGAAACTTTAAGCGAAGTTTAAAGAGAAATGTAAAACTTGAAAGCTGGAATTTAAAGATATTTAATAAAAATGTGATGTCAAAACAAAACAGCAGAATAAAATCCGCCTCTTCTTCACACTTCAGCCCAGTTGCTCTCAGTTGTCTTCCAGGCTAGACGTCTCGCACCTCTCAGCATTTAGCAGTACCACTCCCTTTCGAACTGTTGCCCACCGCGGGGGAGTTTGCAGTGCGGTTTCGGGACCCCGTGCCTTGCGGAGAACGAGGGCGATGGAGAGAGGCACCAAACAGACCGGCAGGGAGGTCAGGATGACAACCACTCCGGTGGGTGGCCGATGCTCTGTGGGGTCACGAGGGAGGGAACAGTTGGCGAAGTACTCCGCGTGGATTCTCATGAAGAAGGCGTCCAACGTGGGGCTGGCCACCGGGCAGCCCATCCCTTCAGCCAGCAGCCCAGTGCAGAGGACCAGCTCGCTATACATGCTGCAGAGGGACAAAATGAAAAGGTTGTGGCGGATGGAACATTATAGGCTATTTGTATGTGGAGGCCCCCAAGCCACCCCTCAAAATAATTCACAAATCACACATAATTTTAGTTTAAGGTTTTTGGCATAAAATTTTGGGCCACAACTTTATTAAAATACATAATCTGTGAGTGGTTGCTTAGGCATTGGTTATGACTATCTGTCCCCCCCACCTGGGACAGAACTGACTATCCAAACTCCCTCGGAAGCCAGTGAAGGGATAACAATATTGGGGATCAGTTGAGCTGAGCGACAGTCCCTCACCGCTCACCCAACCAGCTCCCCAAGGCTTGCCGGCCCTGGTCCCATTTCAGGGATTGGACGAAATCATGGCAAGCCCCAGGATTCCTTTAACGAAATTCCTTTCACCACCATTGGAGGGGCAGGCCCAGCCTATCCTGACTCCTCCTCCACCAATTTTTATAACCAATGCCTAACTGCAACCTTACAAGTTGTGATGAATTGCTAAGTAGTAGGCAAAAACCAAGTGGCACCAGCCAATCAGCCAAATGGCAAAATTCCTACTAGGCCCCTGCCCCAAGGCAGACGACCCCATGACAGGCAAAGCAAGGTCAACTGGAACACAGGGCGGGCGATCCGATGCACTCAGCGAAAGATAAAGGAAAAGGCAGAGTGCCCCAATATTTTAAACCTTTGGTCCCACCCACCCAAATTGCAACATGCAATTTGCCCCAGCAACCCAGTCATCCAATCGTTGCTTCAGGCAATAACCATTTAACCTGCCTGGCAACAGAGGTTTGGCCTGGCGGACCCCCCCCCTCCACGCAACCCGTGCTCTCATTTAGGGGAGAACACGCTTTGTCATGGATGCTTCAGCTGAGATTCCTGCATTGCAGGTGGGTGAACTATGATTCTAGGGTATGTCACTTTAGGGGGGAAAACTTGAGTTTTGCAAATTTATTCAGTCTTAAAAATATGTGTTTGGGTGTGAGGAATTCAAATACAGTCGAACCTTCATTTTCGAACAGCTTAGTTCTCAAACCTTTTGGCTCCCGACTGCCGCAAACCCGGAAATGACTGTTCCGGTTTGCATACTATTTTTGGAAGCCAGATGTCCGACGGGGCTTCTGATTGGCTGCAGGAGCTTCCGGCAGCCAATCAGAAGCCGCGCTTTGGTTTCCGAATGTTTTAGAAGTCAAACGGACTTCCAGAATGGATTCCGTTCGACTTCCAAGGTACGACTCTATGCTCTCTCTCTTTTTGCAAATGTCTTTCGTGAGGGGGTCTTAAAAATAAGTTTTTAGGTGTGAGGGAATCAAAACTGCTTTTATTTTTGTGATTCGACAACATCATATTGTACACCGTCCCGTGATCTTCAGATGAGATGCAGTATAGAAATTTAATAAATAATAATAAGAACATTTGTTGAAGAAGCACATGAAGTGCTTTTGGAAAGCCCAAGAGTTTTAATTTTGCTATCTGAAAATGTCTGGCAATGCTTCATAAATAAATTAATATTATATAACAGCAAGTTCTTGGCAATCGTTTTTAATGATCGCTGTGCAATTGTACACACATTTTACTCACCAACCAAAACTAAATTAGATTAATTTAACCAAAATATCCTTTGAATTCCCAAGTTTTCAAAGTTTTAAAATTCCCATTTATGGAATTTGAAAGTTGACGAATTCAACACACCCTAATGGCACAACCAACGGATGAAGATAATAATAATAATAATAATAATAATAATAATAATAATAATAATAATTTATTTATACCCAGCGCATCTGTCTGAGTTTCTCCAGCCACTCTGGGCAGCTTCCAATAGAGTGTTAAAAACAGCACAGCATTAAATATTAAAAACACCCCTAAATTAAATATTAAAGACATCCCTGCCTTCAGATGTCTTTTAAAGATGAGATGGCTACTTATTTCCTCCACATCTGAAGGGAGGGTGTTCCACAGGGTGGGCGCCACCACCGAGAAGGCCCTCTGTCTGGAAGAGCCACTTCTGCCCAGAGGAGAGCCAGGATATGTCAGAAATGAGGACCGTAAATGTCATATCCAAAGGTAACTGAAAAAGAGGTGTGGGGGTACCGACAGGAGAAGCAGGGAGGTCAGAACGAGGCTTACAGGACCATGGACAGATCACTAGGATCCACAAACCTGGCTTGACAGACTCCTACCTCCAAAGAATGCTTCCAGGCTGTATATGTGATAAAGGGGAGC
The DNA here is from genome assembly GCA_034642415.1 of Podarcis siculus. Taxonomy (NCBI): domain Eukaryota; kingdom Metazoa; phylum Chordata; class Lepidosauria; order Squamata; family Lacertidae; genus Podarcis; species Podarcis siculus. Next base: position 274,417 of record JAXCMG010000090.1, on the reverse strand, counting down.
CATACTGGGGTGAAGGCGTCTTCTTCTATTTCTCCCTGTGTCAGTTTCAGGTTATTGGTTAGTTTTTCTAATAAGGCTGTTTCCCATACTCTTTGGTACCATTGGTCCATGCTTACTCCTGACAGGTCTCTCCAGTGTCTGGCTATGTTGTTTCTGGCTGCAGAGAGTAGGTGGGTTATGAGATCTTTATGGTGTGAGTGGGCATCTTGGAAGACGTTTAGCAGGGCCAGTTCTGGGGTGACTTCTAATACTTGCTTAGTTATTTTGCATATTTCTTGTATGATTGTTGTCCAGAATAGTTGGATTTTGGGGCATTCCCACCACATGTGGCGTAGGGCGGTTCATAAAATTTATTTACTAGGGATTATATAGCTATACAGTGGTACCTCGGGTTACATACACTTCAGGTTACATACGCTTCAGGTTACAGACTCCGCTAACCCAGAAATAGTGCTTCAGGTTAAGAACTTTGCTTCAGGATGATAACAGAAATTGTGCTCCAGTGGCGCGGCAGCAGCAGGAGGTCCCATTAGCTAAAGTGGTGCTTCAGGTTAAGTCCAGACCTCTAGAACAAATTAAGTACTTAACCCGAGGTACCACTGTATCTGAAATTTCATGCATATCAGTTAATATCTTGACCCTCCTTCCACGAAAATAGCTGCTTACTTGGCCGTTTTCCTATGTCGTGAAGACTGAAATTTCAATTCAGTGGAGCAGGGTCAAGATACTAACTGATATGCATGAAATTTCACATATAGCTATATAATCCCTAGTGTAGTAAGATAAGGCCTTTGGAGTAGGAATTTTCAAAATAAAGTTTTTTATGAACTGCCCCAATGTGGAGGTGCGTCCTCTCCAGCATTTCCCTGTGAAGGTGCGTCCTCTCCAGCATTTTGGTGAGGTTCCTGGGCAAATAAAAAACATGTTGGGGGGAAAAAAGCAACCTTCCAGGCATGGACTCCCCTCCCCAAGCTCCACCTCTATGTCTGAGGAGTGAAAATCCTTAAAGGGGCAACCCTTGTCCCTATAGCACTGCGGTAGCTTGCCTTTACTTCCTTCCTAGTGTATTCACTGCACCATCAACAAGAACAGGAAATATGTGGCATGATATCAACCAATTTCTCAAGGAGCTCAGACTCAAGATCAATTATCTCTCAGACCCTCCAAGTGTCCCTATTTTCCAGGGACGGTTCCGGATTTACAGAAGCCTTCTGCTTTCTGGCTTGATCCTGGAATGTCCCACTTTCACTTAGAACGTCCCTATTTTCACTTTATACGTGTTGGAGAGTATGGTGGTTGTTGTTCTTGTTTAGTCATTCAGTCGTGTCCGACTCTCCGTGACCCCATGGACCAGAGCAAGCCGGGCACTCCTGTCTTCCACTGCCTCCCGCAGTTTGGTCAAACTCATGCTGGTAGCTTCGAGAACACTGTCCAACCATCTTGTCCTCTCTCGTCCCCTTCTCATTGTGCCCTCCATCTTTCCCAACATCAGGGTCTTTTCCAGGGAGTCTTTTCTCATGAGGGGGCCAACGTATTGGAGCCTCAGCTTCACAGTCTGTCCTTCCAGTGAGCACTCAGGGATGATTTCCTTCAGAATGGATACGTTTGATCTTCTTGCAGTCCGTGGGACTCTCAAGAGTCTCCTCCAGCACCATAATTCAAAAGCATCAATTCTTCGGCGATCAGCCTTCTTGATGGTCCAGCTCTCACTTCCATACATCACTACTGGGGAAACCATGGCTTTAACTATACGGACCTTTGTCGGCAAGGTGATGTCTCTGCTTTTTAAGATGCAGAGTGTGGTAGGAGTCCCTGTTTCCATTGGAAAAATCTTGGAAGGCATGGTCTCTGCCATAGAGGGAACAACACACCAGAATGTAACCTCCACATAAATGGGGGGGAGGCCTATATATAAAATAAATCAACAAACCAACCCCCCTGAGGTACCAGGAACCAGGTCTGCAGCTCAGAAATCTATACCTGCCAGTTGTTTCCCAGATACACCTGCTGCTCTCTGCTGCAGCCATGACGGAGGCATGAAACTTGGGCCAGCAGAACAGCGCTACCCAGTCATAGTAGGTATCTCCACAGTCACTGGCTTGGTCGTCCTCTTCTTCAAAAGGCCCTAGCCGAGAATGAGAGATCGGAAGAGAATTCTGACTGGGACTGTGGCAGGCAAAAAGGCCCTGCCCCATCCCATCATACATTTCCATCCAGCTCAGTGTGTGCCCCCACCCCTGCTATAATAATAATAATAATAATAATAATAATAATAATAATAATAATAATAATA
>JAXCMG010000090.1:181353-272114 GCA_034642415.1 Podarcis siculus | reverse complement strand
TAATAATAATAATAATAATAATAATAATAATAATAATAATAATAATATTTTATTTATATCCCGCCCTCCCCAGCCGAAGCTGGACTCAGAGCGGCTAACAACAGTAAAACAATACAACATTCTAAAATCATTTCATTATAAAATCAGTTCATGGCATCTTGCCAGCAATTCATTTATTAAACATCAGCTACGCAAATGCAAACTACCTGACAAACATCCCTGGGAAGAAAGTGTATCAAACATTGCAGGCAACAGAAAGGATGCCTGATTCTGTTGTACCATCTACACTGTGTGCAAATGGTATTGAATTGGGAGAGGAATCAAATCACATTCCAGCCAGCTTTTTACATTCAACCCAACAGGCAAACGGTGCATGTAACTAGGGTTGTGCAAATCTGTTGTATAATAATAATAATAATAATAATAATAATAATAATAATTTTTTATACCCCACCCATCTGGCTGGGTTTCCCCATCCACTCTGGGTGGCTTCCAACAAAATATTAAAATACAGTAATACATCAAACATTAAAAGCTTCCCTAAACAGGGCTGCCTTCAGATGTCTTCCAAAAGTCTGGTAGTTGTTTTTCTCTTTGACATCTGGTGGGAGGGCATTCCACAGGGCGGGTGCCACTACCGAGAAGGCCCTCTGCCTGGTTCGCTATAACCCAGCCAGATGGGCGGGGTATAAATAAATTATTATTATTATTATTATTATTATTATTATTATTATTATTATTATTTTGCAGTGTGTGTCACATGTGAAAACTTCCAACAGAGGTCACAAAATAAAAAGCGAGATATTGGGTAAACAGACCATTTTGGGACGCAGATCTCATTAAAACAGAAGCCTGTGGCTAAAAGAAGAGTAAAGACTTCTGTTTCGCAACAGAGGAGATGGGAGGAAGAGATCATTGCTTACCTTCTTCATCTGGATACAGGTAGGAGACTGGAAGGAGAAGATAGATATTAGTCTAGGAACAGCAGTAGGATGAGTAACAGTGATAGGGCAGGCCTGGGAACTCGCTGGCTCAACTATTACCTTCCTCAAGAAAGATCTATCTAAAGAAGGGGAACCTGCAAAGCTTGTTTCATCTCCCCTGTACTGTATACACAATTTCACCTTCAGCTTTTGGCTCCAGAACTGACACAAACTTAAGAGGAAGACAGATGGAATCAGCACAACTACTGACCCATAAAGGTAAAGGGTAAAGGGACCCCTGACCATTAGGTCCAGTCGTGACTGACTCTGGGGTTGCGGCGCTCATCTCGCTTTATTGGCCGAGGGAGCCGGCGTACAGCTTCCGGGTCATGGGGCCAGCATGACTAAGCCGCTTCTGGCGAACCAGAGCAGCACACGGAAACGGCGTTTACCTTCCCACCGGAGCGGTACCTATTTATCTACTTGCACTTCGTGCTTTCGAACTGCTAGGTTGGCAGGACCGAGCGACGGGAGCTCACCCCGTCGCTGGGATTCGAACCGCCAACCTTCTGATCGGCAAGTCCTAGGCTCTGTAGATCAGATCAAAGATATATCTTGGCAGAGCACTTTTCTCTCCAGCAGAGCCCTTCCCCCACCCCAGAGGTTCCCAAGCGAGGGATGATGGAGATTATTAAATCTCTGCTGGGGGGACAAACATCTGGAGGAGGACAAAGGCTCAGCCCAGAAACCCTGCTTAAGTTCACGAGTGCCTCTCTGAGGATGTGCATGTTGGTTTTCCCTCCTGTCACAAGTACAAGGATCAGGAATGAGGAACTTTGAGGTGACCAGCAAGCAAGGCATCCAGGCAACCTTAAGTCCCAATGTCTGCGTTCACATGCCGTGTTAAACCGTAGTTCAAAGACAAACTATCCGTTGTATCTGAGTTGATCACAGTCAGAGTAGACCCACTGAAACTGATGGAGTTGAAGTTAGTCCCGTCTGTGCCATCAAAGGGAGGAAACTAGTCTCAATGTTGTGATGTGTGAACCCAGAACCATGGTTTGTTTCCTACAACCAAACCATGTCCTTAGTTTACCTCGTTTGGTTTATTTGAAGATAACAAACCATGAGCACAGCTTCACACATCACAACAAGACACACTCTAGCTTGCTTGGGGCTTGTTTTCTCCTCTGCATGGCGAGGTTAAGAGCAGCAGCTGTGCAGGAGATGTGCTTGTGCACATTAAGCAATAGTTTATTTTAAACCATGGGTAGGCAAACTAAGGCCCGGGGGCTGGATCCGGCCCAATCGCTTTCTAAATCCGGCCCACGGATGGTCGGGGAATCAGCATCTTTTTACATGAGTAGAATGTGCCCTTTTATTTAAAATGCATCTTTGGATTATTTGTGGGGCATAGGAATTCGTTGATCCCCCCCCCAAAAAAAATATAGTTTGGCCCCCCACAAGGTCTGAGGGACAGTGGACCAGCCCCCTGCTGAAAAAGTTTGCTGACCCCTGTTTTAAACTATTGTTTAACTGAAATATACTCGGAGTCGAGAGTGGATTTCGTGCTCTTTATTCAGCTCATAGTGATGAGGAGGAAAGGAAGTTCCCCCAGAATGTCTGCTTTATATACCTTATTTACACAATGGGCCCCACGTGATTGGCCTACAGGAGAATCCCGGAATTAGCCAATCAGGTCGCGGATTCACTTCCACCTGGAGCTGGATTGGGTGGCTCCTGTGGACCAATCAGACTGCTGCATTCTGGAGCCTATTGTTCTAGGACCAATCAGACTGCTGCATTCTGAATCCTATTGTTCTAGGACCAATCAGGCTGCTGCATTCTGAATCCTATTGTTCTAGGACCAATCAGACTGCTGCATTCTGAATCCTATTCAACTCAGTACATAACATTAACATTGCAAACCAAGCCAATATATCTGGCAACTGGGCATCATCCTGCTTTCAAAAGTAAATCTTTTATTCTTGGCTGCAATGGTCAATGGACATGGATGAACATTCCCCAAGAAGGCAAAAGAGAGAGAAAACAATTCTTTTGAAAGCCATCTCTGCCATCAGAACACCCAGGGACTATGAGTTCCATAGATACATTACGTGTTGCACAATGCAATATTAACTTCTATCTGCCCTGGTGTCGTAAAAATTCACTGGTTGACCCTAAGTGTTACTGTTTAAAAAAAGAGAAATGGAATCCCAGCCTTATCGGCTCCTTCCACATTGTTCCGAGTAATTTTTATAAACATCCATGGTTTCCTCTCAAGAAGCTCCTTGTTCAGAAGCCAAAAAGCACCGAACGCCATCCTTCCCAAGGCAGCGGTTCCCTATTCCTGATCCAAAAATATTAGGTAGTTCCGGGATCTCTTCCAGTTTGGGGAGGAGTGGGGAAGAAAGCACAAATGAAAAGTCCCCCCTTGCCCTAACCTGATGTCCCCATTAAAGAGGGAGGGAATCTGTTACTGTCTTGGGAAGAGATTACCACATTTTTTTCCTGGCAGAATTCGTGTGCCTTTAGCACCGTCATCGCAGGCAGAAATTCAGCAGCTGAAATCTTTCCTCCTCAATGTGCAGAGACACCAGAAACGCTTCACCTGCCAAACTACTGCTTGTCGTACAATTTGTTTGGCCGTTCTTTCAATTTATTGGCCCACCTTTCTACAATATATTACCCAAGGCGATCAGTTTGTAATGTTTCATTATGTTTAGGGAAGCTTTTAAATGTTTAATAGACTATTGTATTTTAATATTTTGTTGGAAGCTGCCCAGAGTGGCTGGGGAAACCCAGCCAGATGGGCGGAGTATAAATAATAAATTATTATTATTATTATTATTATTATTATTATTATTTCTTTATATATGTGGGAAGCTGCACAGAGTGACTGGGGCAACCTGGTCAGATGGCCGAGGTACAAATAATAAAATTATGATGATGATTATTAACAGCAACCATTAAAAATACATCAAAACACTTTAAAAAATATAAAAAGAGAGAAAATAGGACCAAACAGTGGTCACATTAAAACACTTTTAGATGAATTTAAAATGTGTTTTCCTGACAGTGGAAAGAGAAGGGGCTAAGTCGGTGGTTCTCAAACATTTTTTCTGGGTCACCAGACCCTCCAAGTGTCCTTATTTCCCAGAGATGTCCCCAAATTAGAGAAGCTGTCCCAGTTTCTGATTTGATCCCGGAATGCCCCGCTTTTCCTTAGGACATACCTATTTTCATTGGAGAAATGTTGGAGGGTACGCAGTTATCTGACCCCCGAGCCGTCTGAAGGCAATCCAGTATACGGAAGTTTTTTTTAAAATATTTAATGTCTTATTATGTTTTTATATATGTTGGAAGCTGCCCAGAGTGGCTGGAGCAACCCAGTCAGATGTGTGGGATATAAATAGTAAAATTATCATTACGGAATGGGACGACCCTATTTTCATTGGAGAAATGTTGGATTGTGGGCCACACTTCCAAAATAAAAATTTGCTCGCGCCACAGCAATTTTTTCATCGATAAGAAATACATTGGGAAACAAAACAACTCCTAGCAGTGCTTGATTTATAGCACAGAACACAACTACTTTGTCGTATGATCGTGAGACATCCAGAAAGTGCAGTGGTACCTCAGGTTAAGAACTTAATTCGTTCTGGAGGTCCGTTCTTAACCTGAAACTGTTCTTAACCTGAGGTACCACTTTAGCTAATGGGGCCTCCTGCTGCCGCTGTGCTATTTCTGTTCTCAAGCAAAGTTCTGAAGTTCTGTTCTGAAGCAAAGTTCTTAACCGGAGCTAATATTTCTGGGTTAGTGGAGTCTGTAACCTGAAGCGTCTGTAACCTAAAGCGTCTGTAACCCGAGGTACCACTGTATAAAAGAATGTGGCTCCGTAACAACATAAATCATTCCCAGAATATAATATTGATTGTCCTTGAATGTTCCCACCACACTTGTCATCCTCTCCTGCCACACCCTTTGAGGACCACTGGGCTTCTAAATCTAGGGTGCAGCCTCTGGGAAGGCCCTCCCGTGTCCCCATTTCTTAAAGGCTCAGTACCCTCTGTATGAGAAGTGTGGAAATGGCGACGGAAAGATAAATGGGAAAGGGCAGTGCTAAGGACAGGTTTGCTTGTCTCTCTCTTACTTTCATCTTCAAAGTCATCATAGGTCAGTGCTGTGCATCCTGAAGGAGGAAAAAGAGAGAAAGGTCAGAGAAGGAGAATTGCAGGAGTCCCTTCTGTCTTGGCTCCTAAAGCCAAACCTTCCAAGTGCCCCTATTTTCCAGGGACAGTCCCAGATTTACAGAAGCTGTCCTGGTTTCTGATTTGATCCCAGAACATTCCACTTTTCCTTAAAGGTAAAGGTAAAGGACCCCTGACAGTTAGGTCCAGTCATGAACGACTCTGGGGTTGTGGCACTCATCTCGCTTTACTGGCCGAGAGAGCCGGCGTTTGTCCGCAGACAGTTTTTCCGGGTCATGTTGCCAGCATGACTAAGCCACTTCTGGCAAAACCAGAGCAGCGCATGGAAACGCCGTTTACCTTCCCGCCGGAGCGGTACCTATTTATCTACTTGCACTTTGACGTGCTTTCAAACTGCTAGGTTGGCAGGAGCAGGGACCGAGCAACGGGTGCTCACCCCATTGCGGGGATTCAAACCGCCAACCTTCTGATCGGCAAGCCCTAGGCTCTGTGGTTTAACCCACAGCGCCACCCGCGTCCCTCCCTCTCAGTTACTCAGGACTTAACTTCCGAAAACATTTCACCGGCGAAATGTTGGAGGGTATGTAAAGTTCTCATTGTCGAGGCCACTGCTGCACCTCACGCTGCAACAGATGGAAGAGGTGAAGGAGGAAAGGATCTGGGAGAGGAAAAGAGAAATCTAACTGGGGCTTCCCTGGACAACCCTTGTCAGTTCAGAATAACTGCTTTGGCTGCTCCTTTTTTGCATATTGTATGTTTGTGCAGCTGCTGGAAATGGAGAGGGGCTCCCTTGTTTCTCTTTGTTGAGCTGCTTTGAAGCCAGTTCTAAGCGCAGCAGGGAGCTTCCTTGCCCTTCTCTCTGCCCCACAAGTGACCCCAGGTCCACAACAAGGTCCCTCAGGTTCACCTGAAAGGAGTCACCTCCAGGTGTGCACCAACACAGCCTTATTATGCTAAAGCCAGGATGACTTTGTTGCTTTATTCGGACAATGCAACTGAGCCCAAGAATGGGAAATCAAAAGCAACTTTGCTGCTGCCAACTATAATAATCCAAGCTAAACACCAACAGATGTCAACCCGCCCCCAAAGTTAAATACAATAGCTTTATAAACCGTGAGGTAGAGCTTCTATGGAGAAGCTTGCCTCATACATTCAGGAGAGAGGGGGGGAAGGCTCACCAAAGAAGGCAAATTTGTTGTAATTTGTTCCAAATGTTTGCTAAACTGGAATCAAAACAAGTCGTTTTGTGGGTTTCCAAATCACACAATTTCCACTGTGTGTTGTTTTTTTTTTTTAATGTACGTTCTTCCAGGAGAAGGAGAACAGCTCCAAGGGATTGCAAATGTCAAAGCCCTCATTCATTGTAATTATTGCAGAGTCCTAGCCAGAAATTTGGTCAGGTTGTGGAAATCAATATGCAGTGTACAGGAGCCCCTCCAAAACTGGAAACTACGGCTTAGCCCCACTGAATTGAATAGGATTTACTTCTGAGTAGGCGTGCTTAGGCTTGCATTGTAGAGTTTCCAAGCAAATCAGAACAAATACTCAGTAAAAGACTGGATGCATTTTAACTTCCATGGGAGTTTTGTGCAAGAAAATCAGGATCAATGCTCAATTACAGATACAGGTTGGTCTTTTCCCCATACAATTAAGACAAAACTTAGTGTTGGTTTTTTTCTCAATACAGTGGTACTTCGCAAGATGAATGCCTCGCAAGACGAAAAACTCGCAAGACGAAAGAGTTTTCCGTTTTTTGAGTCGTTCCGCAAGACGAATTTCCCTATGGGCTTGCTTCGCAAGACAAAAACGTCTTGCGAGTTCTTGCGAGTTTGTTTCCTTTTTCTTAAAGCCGCTAAGCCGTTAATAGCCGCTAAGCCCCTAAGCCGTTAATAGCCGTGCTTCGCGAGACGAAAAATCCGCAAGACGAAGAAACTCGCAGAATGAATTAATTTCGTCTTGCGAGGCACCACTGTACTCACATTAGCCCAATCTACTGCCAGTATCATGGTATTTTTCACGCCATGTAGCACCGAAAGACAACTATATATTTTTTCTAACGGGACGGGAAAGGGGACACTTACCTCTGCAAAAAAGCAAAAGCAGGATAGAATACTGGAGACAACGCCAGAGAGGTTGGGGCATTCTCATCACCATCTTGGGGAGAAACTCAGCCTTTCTCCTGTCTTATCAAATGGCTGTCTGAGACCCCTATGGCCCACATCGACTTGGGAGTTTGGCTGTGAAACCCTCCCATGTGAGCCTCTTGCAAACTGGACCAGTTGTTGAAAAAAAGAGTCATTCATCACAGATAACTATCAAGCAAGGGGCATGAATATCCTGAGGTTTGATGAATGGGAGATGATAGTTCCATGGGTGAGCTGGCTTTGGAGAATTCTAAACATGCTCCAGGATAATCTCATTGTTCACAGATTCCAGGGAGATCCTTGCTTCTTAATGCTGCCGTGCTGAGAAAATGAACAGGTTGAGGCAGCACACTTGTTTTCCGAACAACGGAAAATTACCGGTACATGCAGGGACCAGATCCCAACACAAGGTAAGGCATACTTAAGCATACAGTGGTACCTCGGGTTAAGTACTTAATTCGTTCCGGAGGTCCGTACTTAACCTGAAACTGTTCTTAACCTGAAGCACCACTTTAGCTAATGGGGCCTCCTGCTGCTGCTGCGCCGCTGGAGCACGATTTCTGTTCTTATCCTGAAGCAAAGTTCTTAACCTGAAGCACTATTTCTGGGTTAGTGGAGTGTGTAACCTGAAGCGTATGTAACCTGAGGTACCACTGTATTGAGACCTTAAGCACACATAACTCCGTATTGCATTGTGAGTTTCATCTCACTGCCTTTTATTGTGGGGTGTAATCCACTGGAGCAGTCAAGTACAACATTACCTGTATTGCTAGAGTGGGCATGCAGGGGATGTTGGTCCAGCCAGTCGAACCAGTGGCGTAGCGTGGGTTGTCAGCACCCGGGGCAAGGCAAGTAATTTGTGCCCCCTAACCTGTGGAGTGAGTGAGCCAGGTAGGGGCAGAGAGCTGCGAGTGAGAGAGCGCCCCCCCCAGCTGTTGCGCCCGGTGCGGCCCGCCCCCCCTGCACCCCCACGCTACGCCACTGAGTCGAACTTCCTGTTACACCTGGTCTGGAGCATCCTTCCTTTGCATGTGACCAGTAGGAGGGCGTGACCTTTCCAGACCTGGTAAAAGGCCAAGTCATGTAGCCACCACTCTCCTTTTTCATCCTGCCTGCTTTCTGCTTCACCGGGACTGCACTGCTATCTCTTGGCCAGAAGTCCCTGGGTTATCTTCTATATGGGGTAGACCTGTTTGTACATACAGTGGTACCTCGGGTTAAGTACTTAATTCGTTCCAGAGGTCCGTACTTAACCTGAAACTGTTCTTAACCTGAAGACCACTTTAGCTAATGGGGCCTCTTGCTGCTGCTGCGCCGGTGGAGCACAATTTCTGTTCTCATCCTGAAGCAAAGTTCTTAACCTGAATCACTATTTCTGGGTTAGCAGAGTCTGTAACCTGAAGCGTATGTAACCTGAAGCGTATGTAACCCGAGGTACCACTGTATTTGTAACTTTAAGCCTAAAGCCTGCCTTCAGGGATCACACTGTGCTCTGCCTGATCATGAGTCAACTTGTTTTTGTTATTTATGAATAAGACTGTTGTATCTTTATTCTTTTAAGAGGGATTCAAGGGGTATTACCAGGAGCATGTCCCAATCTGGGCAATCCAGATTGAATTGCTCATTGTTTTAAGAGATTCTAAAGAGTCTGCAACCAGCTTCCTGCTGTCTAATAGGGGGGTGCACTCTGCTATATGAACAAACTTGCTAGCGCGAGTTAGGAAGGATCATATTAATCAATACAGTAGTACCTCGGGTTAAGATGGCCCTGCTCTCTAGCTACGAAGCCAGCAGCATGCTGAAAATGTATCAGTTACCCCTATGCTCAGGTATATGAAACCAATGAGAAGGAAAACATAGTTTTGAAGCCAGTAAGATAAGACCAATTCTATCCTCCTCAAAACAGGGGAGAGAGGTATTGGCACATGATTTCTCTTCAGCCCTATGAGAGATATACAAACTTCAAGAGGGGAGTTGCTTGGCTGTTTTCCAGCAAAAACTCAAAATAGCCAAGTCCCAGTGCCAAAACAAATGGTGGTTCAAGTTTCTGAAGTGCCAGAGACTATGTGAGAGTTTTCCCTGTTGGGATGTGTATGCAGCAATGAGTGATATCGTTGCTCTCACCAGAGGCACATTTTGAAACAATGCGAGTTTGGTAAAGAACAATAGTGGTCTTTAAATGCATTGCATTTCAACTGTATTGTAACTTTTGAATAATATTTTTTTTAAAAAAACCCAAACAAAAACCAATCGTGGTGGTCTTCATAAGAAGGGAATGATTCACCTTACCGCTCCCCCCTTCATTAGGATAGAAAATTGCGTTCTATATTGTGTAGAAGTTCTAAGGTGACCTCATGTTATGATCACCTCATGTTCCAAGGGCGAGTCCAACCACAAAAGATCAGTTCTGGAGGCAGTGTAGAGGTAAGTACAGCCATTTTCTGGGAATAAGGCAAAGTGGTGTTATATAGTCATTTCCCACAGTACAGTAGTACCTCGGGTTACATACGCTTCAGGTTACATACGCTTCAGGTTACACACTCCGCTAACCTAGAAATAGTGCTTCAGGTTAAGAACTTTGCTACAGGATAAGAACAGAAATCGGGCTCCGGCTGCACGGCGGCAGCAGGAAGCCCCATTAGCTAAAGTGGGGCTTCAGGTTAAGAACAGTTTCAGGTTAAGTACGGACCTCTGGAACGAATTAAGTACTTAACCCGAGGTACCACTGTATTTATATTTTAGACTTGCTTCTCTTCACCCTCCCTACTCATGCCTGAAAGATTCTGTCGAACCCAAAAGCTTGCCGCACCGTGAGCATGTCTTACTCTGAAAAGTCTGCAGTAAGCCCCCTTCCAAATAACACAAGGCCCATGCCACTGCCAGCACTCCCAGTTCCAACCCGAGGAATTGTTCTGCCTATCAGATATTGGTTACTCAATTCCAGTCCCACACAGAAGCTGGTAAACGCTAAGGCAGACCCTCCAAGTGTCCCCAATTTCCAGGGACAGTCCCAGATTTACAGAAGCTGTACCTGTTCTGATTTGATCCCAGAATGTCCCATTCTTCCTTAGGATATCCATATCTTCATCAGAGAAATGTTGGAGGGTATGGAGTTATGGAACCCGCGAACCAAGGAAATAAGTAACTCTACAACCTTTAGAAGACATCTGATAATCTGATAAGAAAGTTGTGAGAATTTAAATTCTAGATTAAAATTGATGACTTAATTGAGAAGGGGACTGTAACAAAAACACTGGGGCCTAATTTGAATAGTAGAGTGCCTGGTATCTGGTGGGCAGACCAAAGCACTCATCAGGAGAGCTATGAGATTCAGGTGAGGGTCAGATGCCTTGTCAACCCTAGCAGGTATATGACAGGAAGACCTGGCCTGAAGGTAGCCCTGTATAGGGAAGGGGTTTTTTTTTAGTGTTCAATGTTTTATTATATTTTTATAGATGTTGGAAGCTGCTCAGAGTGGCTGAGGCAACCCAGTCAGATGGATGGGGTATAAATGATAAAATGGTGGTGGTGGTGGTGGAATAGGATGTCCCTATTATGGAATAGGACATCCCTATTTTCATCAGAGAAATGTTAAGGCATAACTGAGAACTGTCGAAAAAGGAGGAAAGAACTGGGAGCTGCCAATAGAAATCGGAGAAATCCAGGCTTTTATCATAGCACCGGCGTCTCCGTGCCCAAACACAAAACAGCAGGGTTGTTTATACTCTTTCCAATTTGGATTTTATTTCTTGTGATTTGTTGTTTATGGAGTAGTGTGTCTTTAAGAACAACAAAATAAAATAAAATAGCATGAGCAGGTATCGTTTACAGAGTTGTGCAAAACAACCTTGTACTATACATTCTGTTGCTGATATTGCAGAGCGCTGGGAGTGTGGACTGGTTTGCTTTTTCCAGTCGAAATTCCCCCCTATAAAACACTCCTCATCTTGTGAATTCCCCTCCTTCTGGCTGAAATTAGACAGTATTCTGGCCATGCTATGAGTTAACTATGACTTTGTTGAATTGTATTGATGGATTTCTTCTTTGCGTTTGATATTATAGCGATTGCAATTTTTTATTATTACTGTTCCTGCTCAGCAATCGCTGTTGGAAAAGTGGAGGTGCAAATATTAAACCAACTCAGCTCCAAAACCGTGTCGCACGCATAAACCACGTGGGACGCGCTGACTGGCATGCGGAGGTGTTGCCCTTTTAAACCCTTAATTCTTTCAAAACCATCCTCTCTCTAAATAACGCATTAAATTAGAGGAGGCGACGAGAATGTCTGACTTCTTCCCATCTACTGTAAACTGATGCAATATGTGCAGCTTGTGCACCTAATGTTAAATTGTGAGTGAATATATCAGACGACACATCGATTCTTCAAACAGCGCTTGTTTATTCACAGGCCAGAACAGAACTGAACTGAAGGGTTCAGCCAGCCTGCTTATATAGAGCTCCACTACAACGCAACAGTAACCACTTTCTGTAACTATCCAATCACTGAACATCACTTTCATTCCCTTATTTGCATATGTGGACCTGAGTGAAAACTATCTACAGTATCCCTCTGCTGGCCCAGGGTGAGAACTTCAGTACATAACACCTAACGTATAGAATAAGAGAACAAGAAGAACACACGTTTAAAGAAGATTGGAAAACGTTTAATGAATATATGGGGGGAGGGGTTGGAATTGTGTATATTTGAAAACGTGGGCAGCATTCAGATAAATTCAACAGTGTAAACAAGTTTTGATGGATGTAATAACGGAATACTGAATGGTATAGTTTATGTAAAATATGCAGGGATTTATGATATGCAAATTGAACCGTGGAAAGAGAAGAAGGGAAGAAAATTGACATTTTAAGGTTGTTCAAATGAATGTTTTAACTCGTAAAACGGAATAATATTTAATAAATAATAAATATTTAATAAATATAAATAATTAATAAAAATTATACACACATAAAAAAAGTTTTACTTCGCTGCTCTGTTTTTTTTAACTGGGGGGGGGGAGACCTGCTACCCAGACGCAGCCCCGCTAAAAACTTTGAAAACAGACAGACAGACGTGTCGCCCCCCCCCCATTGCCAATGTCCACTTAATTCACCGCACGAGAGGAAACGACTGCGGATCCCGGAATCCGCCCCCGACGCGCCACCTCTACCCTTGAGAGTCTATGGGTCTCTGCGGCAAAGGGGGCGTGGCTTTGCGGGAAGAGGGCCGCGTCGGGGAGCCGGAGAGGAGGAAGCGGTGACGCGATTCCCCGCGCATGCGCGCATCGGAAGGCGGAGGAGGGGGGGGGTGTTTTCTTCTGTGGTCTCTGTAGGTCACCTGAGTGCGATGTCTGTGGAGTGAGTGACGGGGGGGCCTCGAGGGGGGGCTCTGGGGGTGGGTTGAGGAATAAAGGGGGGGCCCCGCCACGCCTATGCAGTAAGGACCTTTGAGGGAGGGGGGAAGCACTGGCAATTTGGGGTGCCATGGGGAGCCCCTTCCTCAGAAATGGCGGGGAAGGGTGTGGGGGAACGGTTTTCCGGGGTAGGAGGGAGCGGAGGGGAGAGGGACCCCCCTGAAAATATGTGTTTGTGGCGGGGGGGGGTGCATGAAGGGGTGGGGGTTGGGCTGGGGTGGGTGTCAGGGACATTTTCCCATAAGGGGGTGCAAAAAGGAGGAAGGGGTGTCAAGGAATTCTTCCCATAAGGGGGTGCAAGAAGGGGTGGGGGTTGGGCTGGGGGTGTCAGGGACATCTTCCCATAAGGGGGTGCAAAAAGGGGTGGGGGTTGGGCTGGGGGTGTCAGGGACATCTTCCCATAAGGGGGTGCAAAAAGGGGGCAGGGTGTCAGGGAATTCTTCCCATAATGGGGTGCAAAAAGCAGGAAGGGGAGTCAGGGACATCTTCCCATAAGGGGGTGCATGAAGGGGTGGGGGTTGGGCTGGGGGTGTCAGGGACATTTTCCCATAAGAGGGTGCAAAACAGGTGGGGGTGTCAGGGACATCTTCCCATAAGGGGGTGCAAGAAGGAGTGGGGGTGTCAGGGAATTCTTCTCATAAGGGGGTGCAAGAAGGAGTGGGGGTGTCAGGGAATTCTTCCCATAAGGGGGCGCAAAAAGGGGTGGGGGTGTCAGGGACATTTTCCCATAAGGGGGCGCAAAAAGGAGGTGGGGGTGGGGGGTTTCAGGACACCTTCCCATAAGGTGACAGGGTTGCATTGGGGCTGGCCGTGGTGGGGAGGGAGGGCCCTTTGCATCTCCCATGCCTGTGAATGCTCCCAAAGCTTTGCACTTTTCAGCCTTCTCTCCCCCGCTTCCTGGCCTTCTTTGGCAGAGGCATGTGTGGAAAAAGAAATGGGCGTGAAAAGCTCAGTTTTTTTGTTTTTGTGGTGTGTTTCCTGGCTGCTGTGTGAGGAATTTGTGGGCAATAGGCGAGGCTTCAGCTCTTCTTCCTCCACCCCTTTATTTTTGACACTTGTTCAAGTGTTGATCTAGGCAGGTTTCTGTGCTTTCTGACATAAATGTACCTGTTTGCGGTGCTGATAGAAGCATCTGAAAACGCCCAGGTATGGGTACAACAACCTTCCCCAATGTGGTGCCCTCTAGTTATTTTGGACCAGCCCCAGCCAGCACAGTTGGAGAAAGCTGCTCTACAAGGTTTCCTCCGTTCTGTCGAATGAGGAGAGATGAAAGGGTCTTTTGCGTTTTCCCTATTCTTCCTAGTGAAAGAAAAAAGAAAAAGAGATCGTGGTTGGCTCTTCACTGGAGTAGAGAACTATGTCTAGATCTATAGCAATTTCTGCCTTCTCTCTGCTGTGGCTTCTGCATTCTTTGAGGGTCTGAAGTCCTTGCCTCCCCAATTCATAGTTCAGCTGTGTAAGAAGGAAGAGTCATGCCATCCTCTTCAACTAGTTGTTAATCACAAGCACTCATTGCCTTCAAAACTCTAATTATATCCTTTTGATTGCATCCTGAAATCCCCACATACTTCAGCCATTGCAGTTCTTAAGTTATTGCCAAAGTGTTGGTAGCGATGGTGCTGTATTAATTTAATTTCTAAGGGCCCATCCACCTTATGATTAGAGCTTTGCAACTGCACCAAAAGAAAGCTGTTACTGGGTGCAGTTCAGCAACTTGAGAATGCAAGATTTTATTATAAAGGGAGAGGACTCTGGTGTGAAGAGAAGCCAAAAAGTGGGAGCAATGTATAGTGAAATAACAAGAACCAGAGGTAATGCTGTGTGGAATATCAGCCGCTCAGAATTTCCCGCTTCCTTTGCCATAGGTTTCCTACTTTCCCAGGACTAATAGCTATGTAGAACAAATAAATATATCAATTTGCATGCATGATACAGAACAGAGGGACGTAGATTTTCTTGAGAGATTTGTTGCCAATAATACTAACAGCAACAACAACTCTGGTTACATTTACTGTTCACATAGCTCATACGCTCCTTCTTGTCTTCCCTCCCAGGAAAATGGAGATTCCAGCCGTACCAACGTCGAAATGCATCCAT
Source organism: Podarcis siculus (assembly GCA_034642415.1). Taxonomy (NCBI): domain Eukaryota; kingdom Metazoa; phylum Chordata; class Lepidosauria; order Squamata; family Lacertidae; genus Podarcis; species Podarcis siculus. The sequence continues at coordinate 257,328 of JAXCMG010000090.1, read as the reverse complement.
TATTGGAAAAGGAAGGTCAAGTCAGAATATATGCGCCTTAGGCAGCTCAAGAGACTGCAAGCGAACATGGGAGCCAAGGTAAAGAGCCATGAGGGGAATGACTGCCTTTTTAAAAAAAATCTTAAAATTATTAACTAAGGAAAACCAGAACTCACTTATTAATGTGTGAGAGAGCAAGAAGGTCTCCCAGTTGATAGAAAAGATATGGTGACATATTTGAGACCAAAGGCAAGCAGGTGTCATTACAGGCTGTTACATGGGAGAGATTGCTCTCTGCTGAACCAGCATAAAAATTGTGTGGATTTCATCTTTGAAATTCTGCCAACCTGCATAAGATCGTTAATCGTTCCTTTATCAGGGATGCAGGCTTAACAGCAACTTCCTGCTAGCTAAGTTCAAGCAGTCTCCATGGGGCACCTTCTTCCCCAGTGGCAAAAGGATTTGGAAACTTCTTAAGGGCGAGGTTGGCAATCAAGCATCTTCTTTTTCTCTAGGCGCTGTTTGTGTCCAACTACGCAAAGGTTCAGGAGAAGATAAACATTCTGAACGAAGACTGGAAGAAGCTTAGAGTCCAACCTATTCAATCAATGAAGCTGGTTGGAGGGCATCCTTTTCTCAAACAGGTATGTTGAGGAGGCAGCTGTTGGGTTCTGTGGTTGTGCCAGTCTGCCGTGTTGTGACCCTCTGTGCCTCCTCCCCTAGGATTTGTATCCACACACCAAGATATCTCTACCTTTTTGTGTTCTGCAATGCCATATTATAAAGCAGGGTTTGTAATGTTGGCCTCCAATCCTCATCAACCCTGACCATTGGCAGTGCTGACAGGAGCTGACCAACATCTGGAGGGCTACAGGTTCCACATCTCTGGTTTATAATTAATTCATAATGAATTGGAGAAGCGCTTTTGAAAAGCTTAAGTAGTGTGGCATAGACCAGCAAAGTATTGTCCCATGGAGAATCCCAGTCTGAACTTTCAATAAAAAATGCTAACCTTTACAAAACCAGGGAGACATGCAGAAATGGGTTTGGATAGAATGGTTTGCTTTCAGTAGTAAAAAGGCTTTCCTGCTTAGTTGTACTCCAATTCCTTCTGCTGGCTAGTAGCAGTCCCTTCTGCTCAGCTGTACCCAGAGATGATGCGAAAGGAAGTTACCACAGTCTCTTCGAGACCTACATGATGAAAAGAGGAATATTGTTTTTAGAATGCTGTTACCTCCTGCCATGTGCCCCTCATTCCTCGCCATTGTTCCATTTTGTGTACAGATTTCTGTTGGAGAATAGAGGAGGTTGAACAAAACAACAGATGTCAAGAATTTCTGTTCAGCCTGCTCCATTCTCTTGTCCCTTCTTGCTAGAGACTTGCCTTTCTAGGACAGAGGTAGTGAGACTGTGCTTGTGAGTTGAGCAGGTTTAATATGAGTGAGGGCTTCTCCCCAGAATCATGTCTTGATGCCCTTCCAAGGCATACAAATAGGTGCACCTGGTCATATTTAAGGGGCCTTGTTTTGGTCTCTGCATAGACACAACCAGCTTTTGTACCACTGTTATGGCTTGGCAGCAGACAAGATCAAGCCCATTTTAATACGGCAGCACAATTCCAGGTCACAGCCCACCCTAGATCCCCATCTGAATGGAATTGTCTTAATTTGTTGCCTGATTGAATGCAGAGGAATAATCAGCAGGGTCTTATAGGTCAAAAGAGAAGCACAAGCAGAGCCACACACAATGACTACAGTACAGTATGTTGGTGTTTTTCAATGTTCTGGGAGATGGGCCTTGACATTTAAGAACCATCACCTTCAATTGGGTTGAGCAACCATTGAGAGTCAGTGGATCTGAGGTTACCTTGGCATTAGATGACTGAATAAATTGCTACCTGTCAGCTGTGTAACATTTTTTTCTCACCACTCCAGTGCACAGTCGAGAGCATTTTCCCCAGTCTGACCACCCAGACCTTGTTCATGCGGACTCTGAACACTGTGGCTTTGGTGCCTATCATGTATTCCTGGTCCCCACTTCAGCAGAATTTCATGGTAGGTGACCAGCTGCTACCATACATACAGAATCCCTTGCTGCAAATAACAGTTTTGCGTACGAACTTCTTACTTTGAGCAAATGTTCCTGATTCAGGCTTTAGTGTCTGGTTGGGGAAATGGAACTGCTTTGCATATTGCCCGGCTATATTGTGGGGGGTGCTGCAAGGGGTGGTATATCTCTCACACTGCCTCATGTGGGGCTGAGGAGGTCCAGCGTGATTTGCAGAATAAAAAAAAAGTCCCATTAATGGTCTGCCGGTAGAAGCTTGAGTTCCACTGGATTATTGTAACTTGCTCTACGTGGGGCTGCCTTTGAGACTGACCCAGAAACTCCAGCGGGTGCAGAATGCCGTGGTGAGACTCCTTACGGGGCTCTTGCTGCGAGATCACATTCACCCAGTGCTATACCAGCTGCACTGGCTCCCGGTGGAGTACAGGATTAGGTTTAAGGTGTTGGTTTAAACCTTTAAAGCCCTATACGGCCTAGGACCCTAGTACTTTGTCTAGCTGTCTCCCCACCTCAAAACTATTTACAGTGGTACCTTGGGTTAAGTACAGTGGTACCTCTGGATATGAATGGGATCCGTTCCAGAGCTCCGTTCGCATCCAGAAGCAAATGTAACTAGTGACAGCACGTCTGCGCATGCGCACGCCGCTTTTTGCCGCTTCTGCGCAAGCGCGTGATGTCATTTTGAGTGTGCATGCACGAGCAGCGAAACCCGGAAGTAACGCACTCCGTTACTTCCGGGTTGCTGCGGAGCGCAACTCGAACGCGCTCAACATGAAGCATATTCAACCCGAGGTATGACTGTACTTAATTCGTTCTGGAGGTCCATTGTTAACCTGAAATTGTTCTTAACCTGAAGCACCACTTTAGCTAATGGGGCCTCCCGCTGCCGCCGTGCCACTGCTGCACGATTTCTGTTCTCATCCTGAAGCAAAGTTCTTAACCCGAGGTACTATTTCTGGGTTAGCGGAGTCTGTAACCTGAAGCGTATGTAACCCAAGGTGCCACTGTAATCCAGGAGACCAACAAATAGAGAGCAGAAATTCTGAAAATCTCCTGCTTCCGAGTGGGTAGGATCAGAACCGTGTGCACCATATCCTGCAGCAGTGTTTCCCAAACTTGGGTCTCCAGCTGTTTCTGGACTACAGTTCCCATCATCCCTGACCACTGGTCCAGTTAGCGAGGGATGATGGGAGTTGTAGTCTAAAAACAGTTGAGGGCCCAATTTTGGGAAACCCTGTTCTACCGGAAGGGATAAATCTCTAGCAGGTGTGCATGGCCTTGCCATCAAAGGGTGGCAGAGGGGAATACTGCATTCAGGATCCCCTCTCCCACTGAGGAAGGAAGATCTGCTTTCTGGTGCTAAGAGAGGGGCTATGCAGCAAGACCACCAAATACCCCTCTGGGATCTCGTTAAGGTAGCCGTGCAATCTGCCATTTGCAGGCGCTCCTGGTGAGTGGACAAGGGACAACCACCTGCTGTGTCTACTCCATTTGCAGGTGGAGGATGAAACCGTTCTGTGCAACATCCCCTACATGGGGGACGAGGTGAAAGAGGAGGACGAAACCTTCATTGAGGAGCTCATTAACAACTACGACGGCAAAGTCCACGGAGAGGAAGGTAATGAGGGCAATAGTTTTCAACAGGGATGTAAGAGGCCAGGTGGTGGTGGCTGGTGGACGGGAGGGGGGATTCCTTGAGTTCTTAGCATTTCAATTTTGGAAGAGTCTATCACCCTTACGGACACTACTCTGCTTGCACGTACAGTGGCACCTCTGGTTGCGAACAGGATCCGTTCCAGAGGCCCTCTCAACATGAAAAGAGCGCAACCCGCAGCGGCGCATCTGCGCACGTGCGGGTTGCGATTCACTGCTTCTGTGCATGCGCGTGACACCATTTTGCACGTCTGCACATGCGCGTGTGGCGAAACCCGGAAGTAACCCTTTCCAGTACTTCTGGGTCGCCACAGGACGTAACCTGAAAGAACGTAACATGAAACGGATGTAACCAGAGGTACCAGCCCTGTTTAGGGAAGCTTTTAATGTTTGATGTATCACAGTATTTTAATATTCTTTTGGAAGCCGCCCAGAGTGGTTGGGGAAGCCCAGCCATATGGGCGGGGTATAAATAATAAATTATTATTATTATTATTATTATTATTATTATTATTATTATTATTACCACTGTACTGGATTTGTGTGTCATCGTTGACATTATCATCATCGTCGTGATGACAGAGAAGCTGCATCTTTTCCACGCTTGAGTATATACCACCCCACCTTTCGCCTGATTCCCCCATCCAGAAATGCTCTCGACGTCCGTCCTGATCAGCGATGCTGTGTTCCTGGAGCTGGTGGATGCGCTCAATCAGTACTCTGAAGAGGAAGAGGAAGGCCACGATGCTGTGGAAGGCAAGCAGGAAGCGGCGAAGGACGAGCTGCCTGTCACCCGGAAGAGGAAGTGGCTTTCTGTGGAAGGTAAACCAGTTACCCTCCCAGCATCACCCTCCCCCCTCCTATTATGGCTCACCATGATGCTGTCAGAACCATAAGGGCCTTGCTTGTTATACAGATCAGAGTCCATTTCTTCTAAAATTCACAGCTCTTGTATCACCCCAGAAATGATGTCACCTTATGGAAGCCACCACACACAAGTTTCACTAAATTTGCTAGCATTTTTTGTCACTAGCAAGGCTGCTGCTATTGATCTGAGAAGGAGCAGGTTAAGGGCTGCTGCAAACACTCCACAATTCGCATGCGGAAGTTCCTTTTCTTGCAAGAACTAAATTGCAGATCAAGAAGGCCGTAAGGTGTGTATTTTGCTGCATGGGAAGCCTTGAGTGGCTACCTGGACACTACGTACAATAATTCCATGTAACCTGTTTGCTTTGTAGAATAAAATTGAGGGATTCCTCTATCTTACTTACACTTGGCGTATTATCTAATGCTTGTACGAGCATCTGCTTCACTTTTATAGGGTTTTTTCTAACTCTGCTCTGGGCCACTCCTATCTTGGAAGACCATTTCCAGGAGGGGAATAAAGTGCTTTAATTCAGAAATCACCACCCTTCCCTCCTTCCTTTTAATGCAGGCAACAAGAAATGTATGAAGAAGCACTTTCCAAACGACATGATCTTCACTGCTCTTTCGTCAATGTTCCCAGAGAACGGTTTTCCAGAGGATATGAAGGAGAGGTAGCCGCTTTTTATTCCTGACACAGTCTTTTGGCATTTCGTGTCATGGGTTATAAGAGTAGGCAGAGTTATAAATTCCCAGGATCAGTAACTGGAATACAGTGGTACCTCGGGTTACATACGCTTCAGGTTACATATGCTTCAGGTTACAGACTCCGCTAACCCAGAAATAGTACTTCGGGTTAAGAACTTTGCTTCAGGATGAGAACAGAAATCGTGCTCCAGCGGCACGGCAGCAGCGGGAGGCCCCATTAGCTAAAGTGGCGCTTCAGGTTAAGAACAGTTTGGGGTTAAGAACGGACCTCTGGAACAAATTAAGTACGTAACCAGAGGCACCACTGTACATGGTTTGCACAGCTTAACTTGTGAGTTTCAGCCATTGCTTCACACTGTAGCTAGAGATGCTCAACTTAAATCAAGGTTTCCCCCTTAATTACTACAGTGGACGCTCGGGTTGCGAACGTGATCCATGCGGGATGCACGTTCGCAACCCGCGTCTGCGCATGCGCGGGTTGCGATTCGGCGCTTCTGCACATGCACAAAGCACGATTTAGCACTTCTGCGCATGTGCAGCCACTGAAACCCGGAAGTAATGCGTTCCAGTACTTCCGGGTTTCGGCGGTCCGCAACCCCCCCAAAAAACGGAACCTGAAGGGGCTGTAACCCGAGGTATGACTGTACATGGAAATGATCCTGGTGTGTGTGCTGCCTTATTTTGGCCTCCCGCCACTGCAGTGTGAGACTCTGCTTCCTTGTTCAACGAACCTTTGAGCAACATGCTCTGTAGGCCTATGCCCTGCCATGGACTTGGCTTCCTGCGTGCTAAGGTCTGGACCAGGTGGGCAGATCTTTGGGCACTGGGCAGCGGATGAATGTGGTTCATAAAAGGAGCTGGATTAGACATCTTCTTGGCTCTGTCTTGCTCTGACTCTGTGATCCCAGAATCTGCAGCGTAATGAAGATTGTGCAGGTGTCTGGAGCTCCCTTGAAGGTTTCCGGTTGTATTCCTGGGCATAGTGCTTTGTGCTTGAGTAACACCCAAAGCGGCATCTGCCTCTTAACAAGGAAACCCTGAAATGGCAGGGTTGAAATGGCAGAAGAAGAATTTTAGAAAGTGGCAGGTGTTTTCCAGTCCATCACTGATGCAAACTGTCCGTCCACCCAGCTGGCTCTGAGCAATCCTCCTATCATTTGGAGCACTTTATTGAGTGCCTTCGAGCGACTTTTCTATCCACCCCACTCCCTCCACAGATACAGAGAACTGACAAAAGAGTCTGACCCGAATGTGCTCCCTCCCCAATGCACGCCAAACATCGATGGACCGTGTGCCAAATCTGTTCAGCGCGAGCAGGCCCTGCACTCTTTCCACACTCTCTTCTGCAGGCGCTGCTTCAAGTACGACTGTTTCCTCCATCGTAAGTTTCCGACACAATCCCCCGCCTCTCTCACCCCGGCCTTTTCTGTCCCAGCTTTCAAATTCAGAGGGAAGCAGTGGCTATTCCAAAGCCGTTGCATCCAAGTATTTGAGGTGGCCCAGATGCTCCCTATGACATGGGAAACGTCCCCTAAAGATCTTAGCCAATCTTGTCTTGCCAGGTCCCTAGCAGGATCCAACTGCTTCTCTGTATCCATACCCACCATTTGGAATGTGCCTTTGCAAAAAGTTGCCCTAGAGAAATTCCCCACCTGCCTGCTTATCCATTCACCCACCTGTCCACCCCAGAGTGGTTTAAGAAAATCTGTAAAACGCATGCCGTGATTACAAACCATAGTTCATTTGCAGGCAAACATTTCAGTTAAAATTCCTATTGGTTAGCTCTGCGTTTCCCAAACTTGGGTCTCCATCTGTTTTTTGTTTTTTTGGACTACAGTTCCCATCGTCCCTGACCACTGGTCCCACTAGCTAGGGATGATGGGAGTTGTAGTCCAAAAAAAAACAGCTGGAGACGCAAGTTTGGGAAACCCTGGGTTAGCTGTTGCAATACTAATGGTAACCTCAGCCAGCCAGGCTCAATTGGGATTATTCATCCGTAATGAAACATTGCAAGATTAATTAGCAGCACGTGAAAGACACGAGCAGTTCCTCAAGTTCTTTGGGAGGATAGATTTTCTTTCTTAAATGCCCCCTAATCCACCCCCCTCTTGCATTCTTAACGCTGGTGTGCTGGATATGGGTGGGGTTATTACCAAGTTCTCTCAAACTTGTAATAGTAACTTTTATTATTTAGTGCTGGGCTTGGGGTGCTCTCACAGGAAGGGGGAGGGTGGACTTCTGATGAGGATCAGAGCGACAGGTGATCTTGTCAGCTTCTCATTGTAACCCAGACAAAATGGCTTCTGTCTTCCAGCTTTTCATGCTACTCCCAATGTTTACAAGCGGAAGAACAGAGAAACCAAAATTGAAATGGAGCCTTGCGGGCCAGAGTGCTTCCTGTGGTTGGTATGTTGGGTAGAGGTTGCGTTAGGGTGGGAGAGAGATGTACACTTAGGAAGAAGATATTCTGTTCAGAACACTTAGAAGTGAAGAATCTAGGGTGGTATATGTTGGAGCAAAGGGACGCGGGTGGCGCTGTGGGTTAAACCACAGAGCCTAGGACTTGCCGATTAGAAGGTCGGTGGTTCGAATCCCCACGACGGGGTGAGCTCCCGTTGTTTGGTCCCTGCTCCTACCAACCTAGCAGTTCGAAAGCCCGTCAAAGTGCAAGTAGATAAATAGGTGGGAAGGTAAACGGCATTTCCGTGCGCTGCTCTGGTTCGCCAGAAGCGGCTTAGTCATGCTGGCCACATGACTTGGAAGCTGTACGCCAGCTCCCTCGGCCAATAAAGCGAGATGAATGCCGCAACCCCAGAGTCGGTCACGACTGGACCTAATGCTCAGGGGTCCCTTTACCTTTACCTTTATGTTGGAGCAAAAAAAAGAGAGGGGAATTCTTTAGCACCTTTTAAGGCTAGCACATTTATTGTGCCATACCTTTTCATGGTCCGCAATCCACTATTCGTTCTCTCTGTCTCATGCACACACACATTGACAGAGAGAGACAAATGATAGTCTGTGAGAATTTCTGTGTAAACCTTGAATGTATACAAGATAAGTGTAGCAGCCATTCACAGCAGCAACACATGATGATAACACAATCACCCTTGGTTTGTTGTGCTGGTTAACACCTGTAAGTGGGAAATGAAACCGTTGCCTCCATTCTGGCCTGAATGAATAGGATCAAATTTCCTGATCAGTTCCAAGTAAGTAACTGCATGCCAGAGTCTCCCTTATTCTTTTGTTGAAGAATGGCAACTCGTAAGGCCAGCGCCAGAATGTCTTGGGAGAGTGTTAAGTTCTCCAGGTGGTTTCCGAATGTTTGTTTTATTTAAAAGCTCTGTTCTTTAGCTACAAAAGGCTCACAATGTGGCTTACAAAAATCACTAGTAAGCAAGCCCTTTTTATGTCAGATTGGCATCCTTTTATTATTTTACTTTGAGAATGACCTGTTTGTTCTGTGTGTAGAATATAGAAGCATTACTGGCAAATAATTGCTAATGGAAGAACGTTTCAAATTCCCCACCCCCAGCACTCTGACACTGACCTGAAACCCACCATTCTTCTTCAACAACAGAAACTTCAAAGGCAGGTGCTAGCCTGGTCCTGCTAGCAAGGGATGATGGGAGTTGTAGTCCAACAACAGCTGGGGGCCCAAATTTGAGATGCGCAGCTCTAGGGAATCCCCATGTCTCTGTATGGGCTCTTCTAATGAAGATTTGCTTATAGGAGGGAGCCAAGGAGTTTGCTGTGCTGCACAACCCGCGCTCCAAGTGTTCAGGACGACGTCGCCGCAGGCATCTCACACTCAGTAACACTTCCAGCGCTTCCGCCTCCACGAGCAACGAAGTGAAAGAAGGCGATAGCGACAGAGACACGGGCAATGACTGGGCCTCCAGTTCCTCTGGTACTTGACAGATCCTCTCATTGCCCTATGGGAAGGGTGTGTGTGTGTGCGCGCGCGCAGGAGTTGCAGGAATCGTGGCCCCCAGCAGTTCCTGCTGAGGAAGGTCTTCCTGTGTTTCTTGGGGTTGCTGGTTAAACAGATCGAAGGAGACACATAGCCTGCTGTTTTCAAGGCAGAGTTCCTCCAGAATTTACTGTATTTTTCACTCCATAAGATGCACCTGACCATAAGATACACCTAGTTTTTTTGGGGGGGGGGGAGATTCTTTAAAGGGAGCGCAGAGCAGAGCCTGTATGCATCCCAGGCTCTGCTCAGCGCTCCCTTTCTCGAGCCGCCTGGAGCATTTGTGTGGCGCTTGCAGGCTTTTCCCCAAGGAGGGAGAAGGACAGCTCGTCACTGACTCCACGTGGCTCTTTAAAGGGAACACGGCTCTTGGGGGCTTTTCTGGGAGGTGGGGAAAGGGACAGATCCGTGCACTCTGTCCCTTCCCCCACCTTCTGCAAGAGCCGCTTGCTAAGCCAGAAGCCAAGACAGCAAGCGGGATCGCTGTGCACCGATCATGCTTGCTGTTCTGGCTTATGGGATAGCCTCCTCCCGGGGGATGAAGGCTCCCCCAAGAGCCTTCCCAGGAGCTCCATGCGGCTCTTTAAAAGGAGCGCTGAGCAGAGCCTCCCACCTGCATTCGCTCCAAAAGACGCACACACATTTCCCCTTACTTTTTAGGAGGGGAAAAGTGCATCTTATAGAGCGAAAAATGCGGTACTTCCAAACAGAGCTTAATCCCAGAACCTGCTTTCTGCATCCAGGTTCAAGCCTGGAGTGGGGTTAGAGATAAAAGCATCTGATAAAAGCCTAGGTTTTTTTGAGGATTGTCGCGCGATAAAAGGGACCAGTAGCTCCCTTGCAACTTGCTTTTTAGGTGGATTCTCTTCCAACCTTTTGTGTTTGTTCTCATGTTGCCCTAGAGGCAAACTCACGTTGCCAGACCCCAACCAAGCCGAAGCTGAGCCCTGCCTCTTCGCAGCCCTTCGTGGCTGACATGCCGCTGGAGCCTGTCGAGTGGACCGGAGCCGAGGAGTCCCTCTTCCGCGTCTTCCACGGGACTTACTTCAACAACTTCTGCTCAATCGCTCGGCTCCTGGGAACCAAGACCTGCAAGCAGGTATGGTGGACCTCTGGGTGGCTGGGAAGACCAGACCGGCAGCAGCACCAGGCATCGCATGCGCAAAGTTCCTGACGTTGAGAGTCCTTTGAACGAGCTGCATTTCTCTCCTGGCAGGTCTTTCAGTTTGCAGTAAAGGAGTCCTTGATCATGAAGCTGCCCATGAATGAGCTCTTGAACCCTTCCCAGAAGAAGAAGAGGAAGCACAGGTGTGTGGCCAGGACAGCCTGTCCAGTAGGAGGCTCACGAGGAAGTCCCACCTAAAAATAGTTGCATTGGGCTACAGAATATAGTTGCCCCTTGATGAAGCCTGGGGGGGGGGCAGGGATTGCGCAGGACAAATGAATCCCTAGCTGTTGTTTCTGCTTTTCCACACATATTGAGGAAAGGGGTCAAAGATCTAAGATGTGGCTGCTTCATGAGTATTGTTTGGCTGGAAAGCCCCCTGCCGCCCATATTGCTGTTCCCCCAGCTCCCAGTTCCCCTGGGAAGGATGTGGCAGGGAAGATCAGGATAGAAGCTACTGAGCCTTGGGGATTCAGCATGGTGTGCCATCAGGATTAAAACTGGGTGTGGCGAGCACACAGGGTCCCCGGACGTTTCACCGTCTATTGATCCCTGTGCCACCACTTTATTTCCCACTGCCACCACCCAGGCCCTACCTGGTACAATACTGAGTCCAGTCAGGGTTAAATTGGAACATAAACTTCTGTTTATTTATTGCAGTTTAACAAGCGTGTGGTTTCATAAACAGTAGCAGTCAATTACATTCATGGGGTGCCTATCCAGACCTATAACTTCCGCTACCTGCTCTCATTTACTAAACCACCTCTCCGATATTTAATTGTCTGCCTAGCCCCTAACTGTTCCTGACTCAGCCTATTTTGTTACACTAACTCAACCTACCCAGAACTCTAGCCCAATTCACTCCCACTCCAACCAACCTCCCAATGAACACCACCCTTTGCCCCTCCCAGAGCTGGTTTTATAGTCCCTCTGACTCCACCCCCTGGGTTCTGATAGGGTAACCTGTTTAACTATTTCACCTCCAGCACTATCATATGGTAACGTCACACTGGGACATTCTTTTCTCTCTCCTCTCTCCCCCTGCCCCTGTCTCCAACAAAGGCTCTGGGCTGCTCACTGTCGGAAGATCCAACTTAAAAAAGGTACTGTGCATTCTCCCCCAACAATGCCCCAGTTCGGTTTTCTGCCCACCTGGAAATTTTGGGGGGTCCAGAATGTCAACAGGCACCCAGTTTTGCCATGCCTGTAGCCTTTCCTGTTTGAATCTGGAACAGAACCCCCTGGTCGCTTCCCCTAAGGCAGTGGCATTCAAGTCAGAGCAGGTATTCCCTCATTGCCCTTAGTGTTATTTAAAGAAAAACCCTTAACGGGGAAGCTATGACTGCCAAGGTCTCAAAAGGGTAGACTCTTGTCATTCAGGCCCTATTCTAGCGCTAGGTGAAGCTGAGCGTGGCCCTCTGCGTGTGGGGCACACTGTCCGTTGGGGGTCTCCTGTCTGTCCGACCCTCAAACTTCCATGGGGCTCAGCTCACAGCTTCCCCCTCTTTCTCTTTGTGCAGACAGTTCCTCCACTCAGGTGTACAACTACCAGCCCTGCGACCACCCGGACCACCCTTGCGACAGCTCCTGCCCGTGCATCATGACCCAGAATTTCTGCGAGAAGTTTTGCCAGTGCAATCCCGACTGTAAGGGGCGAGGCACTGGGCCGGGCTTGAAAATCCTGGCGCATGGCGTTCCAGGAAGAGTGGGCAGGCACTCGGCCTCACGTGGGTTTGTTTTCCGTTTTTCTCGTGGCGCGCGAGTCCCTTTGAAATGTGTCTCTGTTGTTTTCTCCCGCAAGGCCAGAACCGTTTCCCAGGCTGCCGGTGCAAAACGCAGTGCAACACCAAGCAGTGCCCGTGCTACCTGGCGGTCCGAGAGTGTGACCCGGACCTCTGCCTGACCTGCGGCGCTTCGGAGCACTGGGAATCCAAGGTGGTCTCCTGCAAGAACTGCAGCATCCAGCGGGGTCTTAAGAAGGTATATCTCTGTTCAGAGAGTGGGGAGGAGAGAGAAGGTTAGTCGAGATTGCATGTGGTGGGTTGGTGCTAATGAAAAGGTGTGGATATTTGAATTTGCTGGGGGGTGGGGGTGGAACGGGGAAAGCCTGCATAGGAATTCTGTGCAACTGATGTATTTAGCATGACTCATTTTGCTTCCGCTAGCCATGGGGAGGAGCAAGAAGTAACGACAAACGCTCAACCCCAAGCATTTCTCATTATTTCTCGCTCCCCACCCATCGCTAGCGGAAGCAAACTGACTTATGCAAAATACATCATTTGCACAGACTGATGTGTTTTGCGTAACTCGTTTGCTTCCACTAGCCATGGGGAGGAGCAAGCGGAAGCAATCAGACCACTGTAAACACTTCAACTCTTTGGCAGGTCTTAAATCGCTCTTGTAATGTTACATAGACTTTGGATACGATGGAGGAATGGAAAAACAGGAGGATTTATAATAATGCAGTTGAAAAAGTTAACCAAAGAACCCACAGAAGGGAGGAGGGAAGTGTTGAGATTCGGAGGAATCTTGTGTAATTCTTATTGTTTGCAATTTTGAGCGTGAATGAATTTGTAAAAACCACTTGAAAACGAAGAAGAGAAATGCTCAACCCCAACGCCATTCTTTATTGGGAATGCTAAGTAAGTTTCCCAGCTTCGACAAGCGTCGCTGGGCTTATTTCCACAGCCGTAAGGGCTAAGCAGCTTGCTTTTCCGAAGGGGATCCTCTGAGCATTGCTGCTCCAGGCTCAGAGCACCAACGGATTGGGAGCTTTGTGTTCAAGCAGGCTTCCTCAACCCCGGCCCTCCAGATGTTTTGAGACTACAGTTCCCATCGTCCCTGCTAGCTAGGGATGATGGGAATTGTAGTCCAAAACATCTGGAGGGCCGAGGCTGAGGAAGCCTGTGTTAGAGCATCAACGGATTGGGGGGCTTTGAAGGACAGGCATCTTCCAGAAGGGATGTGGGTAGTGGATAACGGATGTCTTGAAGGGGGCCTGGAGTACCTATTTGGTCCCTCCCAGCCCTCTGAGTCCCTGGGTCAGTGTGGTCTGCTGCCGCTTTCCCAGGGACCCGGCAGGGCAGGCTGAGGCACCTTCCATCTCTCCTCCTCTTAGCACCTGCTGCTCGCCCCATCGGATGTTGCCGGGTGGGGAACCTTCATCAAGGAGGCGGTGCAGAAGAATGAATTTATCTCTGAGTACTGCGGGGAGGTGAGTTGGGAGGCAGGATGTGGCATGGGAGCTCCAAATTCCTCTCTGGCGCGGCCTTCCTCTGCTCTGTTGGTGTCGAAGGGGGTGGGTGGAGGGGGTGGGGCAGAAAATCAAGGTCTCTTGGCATCCAACCTCCATGATCTCGTAAGGCGGAAGGGCAGAAAAGGGACTTCGTGGAGGAAGCGCAGCTTTCTTTGGTCAGGAAGTACTGTATTTTTTGCTCTATAAGACTCACTTTTTCCCTCCTAAAAAGTAAGGGGAAATGTGTGTGCGTCTTATGGAGCAAATGCAGGCTGCGCAGCTATCCCAGAAGCCAGAACAGCAAGAGGGATCGCTGCTTTCGCTGCGCAGCGATCCCTCTTGTTCTGGCTTCTGAGATTCATAATATATATATATATTTTTTTCCTCCTCCAAAAACTAGGTGCGTCTTATGGAGCGAAAAATACGGTAGATCTGGTGTTGGATGGGAAACCCGAGTAATTGTCAAATCCTTCCCCAAACTGTGTTTTGTGGCTAGCATAGCTTTCAACTTTCCCCCTTTTTAAAGGGAAATTCCCTTATTCCGAATAGGATTCCTCACAAGAAAAGGGAAAAATTGACGGCTCTGGTGGCTAGGTCTGGTGATGGCACCAGTTTTGCCATCCCCCCATAGCCCAAAGGCTAAGATGAGGCAGCTGGAAATTGCCTACCGTTGGATTTTGGGGGCCCTTCCGGGGTCAGCAGTGCTTCTAAGTAACGGCACCTGGGGCTTGAAGATCCAGGCAGACAGCCTCTGCGTTTGTGATCATTTGTGGCCAGCTGACATGGGCTGTGGTTGGGGGAAACTTTCCAGGCAGTCATGATGCTATTCTCTCGAACTCTTAGGGAAGGGGGGATATTGTAGGGCATAGGTAGTGGTCTTTGCCGTTCTACGGGAAAGTGAGGCTGAGCTAGGGTTAGGTGCTCTCTTCTTCTCCATGACTATACAGTGGTACTTTGGAAGTCGAGCGGAATCCTTTTGACTTCCAAAATGTTTGCGAACCAAGGCGCGGCTTCCGATTGGCCGCAGGAAGCTCCTGCAGCCAATCAGAAGCCGCGTCAGACGTTCGGGTTCCGAAAAACATTCGCAAACCGGAACACTCACTTCCGGGTTTGCGGCGCTTGGGAGCCAAAACGTTTGACTCGCAAGTCATTTGGGATTCAAGCTACAGCTGTATTAGCTCCCCCGCTGTGCTGTTTCTTGCAGGGAATGTGTGCTGGTCTTTTTCCGCTTTGAGGGGGAGGCTCTTGTCTGCCCGATCTAGGGGTTCTTTGCGGGAGGTTGATCCCTGTAACAACCCTATCTGCTTGCTTGACAGGATCTGACTTGGTCTCCTTTTGCCCACTCACTGGCTTTTATCTATTGTCCTTCCTTCCTTCCTTGCTTGCTTCAGCTCATCTCTCAAGATGAGGCTGACCGACGTGGGAAGGTCTATGACAAGTACATGTCCAGCTTCCTCTTCAACCTCAATAACGGTAACTGACCGCGTCGGATCAGTGACACAATCCTGAGTAACGGAAGGGGAAGGGGGTGGGGGGAAGCAATTCGCATGGTAGTGGCAATGCGGGAACCCCTCCCCCCCAAAATATCCAGCCCCTCTGCTTGGTTTGGAGAGAGGCAATTCAGCTTTCTCAATAGGTCCCAGTAGCGTCTGTGGTCTCTTTAGCTCTGCTTTTCTTCCCCGGACAGATTTCGTTGTTGACGCCACCCGGAAAGGCAACAAAATCCGGTTTGCAAACCACTCTGTCAACCCCAACTGTTATGCCAAAGGTAAGATGGGTGGGCTCAGCGACTGTTCTGTGGGAGCAGAATAACCCCTTGGTGTCTTTCTCACCCCCCCCAAATAAATAAATAAAGCAGACATGGTAGGGAATGCATTTTTAAATAATCAGGTCAGATAAAGATGACCACAGCAAAGCAGTTCTGTAGTCAAAATCCCCGGAAATGTGGCTGCAGGTTTTTGAAAGTAGAAATCTTCGGTAGAATCGGTTTTCCTGGAAGGGGAGGTTTTGAGAATGGATAATAATAATAATAATAATAATAATAATAATTTTTTATTTATACCCCGCCCTACCCGGCCACAGGGCGGCTAACGACAAATTTAAAATACTTAATTATAAAAGCAACATAAAATACTGTATAAAAACAGGAATAACAATAAAATTCAAAAATCAATTTAGGGGAAATAAGCATTAGATAATCCCCAGGGCTAGCTGGCTGAATTGGTCCTACTTGAGCCAGCGAGGAGGCCAGGGGAGAATTAGCTGTGGGGTCTCAGAGCGGGTGATCTTCATAAAAGGGGAGGGGGAGGGAAGGGAAAGGAAATGAAAGATCAGGCTGAATTCAAATTAAAGGCAAGGGGGAATAGCTCTGTCTTACAGGCCCGACGGAAGGAGGTTAAATCCTGAAGGGCCCTAGTCTCATGGGACAGAGCATTCCACCAGGTCATAGCCATCACTGAAAAGGCCCTGGCCCTGGTGGAGGATAGTCTGACTTCCTTAGGGCCCGGGACCTCTAAACTATGGTTGTTCATGGACCTTAAGGTCCTCTGTGGGGCATACCAGGAGAGGCGGTCCCGTAGATAAGAGGGTCCTATCGGGTTCTGGGGGAAAAGGGAGTAACATCCTGCAGCTGTGGGGGAGAAACAAGAAGCTTAGATGAGATGAAGGCTCAGTGTCTGAAAGCCCTAATTCAGATACTGCGGGAAGCCAGACTCACTTCACTGAGTGCCTCTTGCAAAATCCAGAATGGCAAAAAGAGAATGATAGCTATTGGTCGTCTAATGAATTTAAGAAATAAATCCTAGCATTCATTAAAATTCAATTTGGGTTTCAAGTCTTAGTAAATAAAATGGGGGGGGGGGGAGTTGGATTAACCAGTTACTGTTGTCTATGCCAGTTTGATGCTTATGTGCAAAAGTAGATTCTGGCTGTGAAGATACCATCTGGAACCTTCTTCCCAAGTTTTGCTGTGTCTTAGCAAGTACCTTGAACTCGGGACCACGTATGTGGATGGTTGGTGGGCGGCTGGGACCCTGAGGAGCTGGTGGGGGAGGGAGGGAGGAGCGATTGTCATACATTGATGTGGCCGAGCAACTGACGCGCTCCCTCTCTTGCTCTGACTCAGTGGTGATGGTGAACGGAGACCACCGCATTGGGATCTTTGCCAAGAGAGCCATTCAGGCCGGTGAAGAGCTCTTTTTTGATTACAGGTGAGAGTGCGTGCGACAGGGAAGGCGCGCAAGCTTTTTAGCTCTGGGAGGTGCTGAGAAGTTGCGGAGGAACCTCCACGTTGCTTTCTCTTCTCCGCAGGTACAGCCAGGCAGACGCGCTCAAATACGTTGGCATAGAAAGAGAAGGCGAAATAATCTAGCCGTGCTCCCAGCAAGCATCGCCGCACCCTATCCATGCTGCTTCCCTTGTTGCTGTGTGTGTCGTGAGCGCTTCATTCCATCCAGGTCCCTCTTCAGAGAAGGAAAGGAGCAGCAGGAGGGGCCCACAAACTTCCTACAGAAGTGAGAGTCTGACTTCCAAGGCCTGAGCTGCGGAGCACTTCTCAATTACCGTCGGAGGAAAATTCAGAGGCCTGCCCTGTGCAGCATGGGCCTGGGGTTGGGACGCCGGGCTTTGCGGGCTCTGTTGGTCTTTTGCGGGGAAGCCTGGTTTGACCTGAAGGAAGTATTATTTTCCTCTGGCTGCCTCCTCCCTTCTCTGCAGGCAATAATAATAATAATTTATTATTTATACCCCGCCCATCTGGCTGGGCCTCCCCAGCCACTCTGGGCGGCTTCCATAGAAACAAAAAATACACTAAAGTATCACACGTTAAAAACTTCCCTGAACAGGGCTGCCTTAAGATGTCTTCTGAACGTCAGGTAGTTGTTTATCGCTTTGAAGGGCGTTCCACAGGGCGGGTGCCACTACTGAGAAGGCCCTCTGCCTGGTTCCCTGTAGCTTTGCTTCTCGCAGTGAGGGAACCACCAGAAGGCCCTCGGTGCTGGACCTCAGTGTCCGGGCAGAACGATGGGGGTGGAGACGCTCCTTCAGGTATACTGGACCAAGGCCGTTTAGGGCTTTAAAGGTCAGCACCAACACTTTGAATTGTGCTTGGAAACGTACTGGGAGCCAATGAAGGTCTTTCAAGAGCGGTGTTATATGGTCTCGGCGGCCGCCCCCAGTCACCAGTCTAGCTGCCGCAAGAGCAACACACGCCAGAACCCCACCTGCAGGGAAGGATGAGCCGTGAAGTGCTAAGCACAGGAGGTCATTGGAGCAAGGAATTTGTATAGGCTAAGGAGCTGTAGATAAAAGCAAGGAGCATGGGCACATAGAGATATGGGCAGAAAGGTGAGGAGGAGTGTTTGGGGCAGCTAAAGTGGGTCGGTCAGATGGGGCAGAGGGTTGTAGGAGGCGTCAGGGCATGGGAGGCGCCATCAGCTCTGGTTTGGGTCTCCCGTGGTGGTGATTTGACCCCTTCCGTTGGTTGCATTAGGGCGTAATGGGCCTTTTCCTCCCTGGCCATAATCGGGTCTCTTCCATCCCGTCAGTATGTGGTAGATATTGGGAGACGGGAAGTACAAAGCGTTCTCAGAGTCCAGAGGAAGCCCCGGTTGTTTTCAGTCCTGCGAGGCTGAACCAAGAGTCCCTGCTGGTAGCGACAAAGCGACTGCGCAGAACGGTGCTGCAGCTGCGCTGCCCAAGACCCGCTGTTTTTGAGAAATGACTCTGTGGCCACAAGCCTGCAGGATTAATTCCCCCAGAGTCTCGTGAGCAATTCTCCCGTCGCCTCTGAAGCAAGGAAGTTGCTTATTCATCATCTGTCCTCTCCCAAGCCCTCCAGCAGAATCTCAGGCCCTGCAGCACTGGCAAAACTCCTCCTCACTTGCTGAGTTCACGTTTTTGGTCAGACTCTGCCGCTTTAAGCTTTCTTAAATAAATGAATGGATGGATGAATAAATCAGCACCTTTGAAGCTGCAGGAGGGATGTTTGGGCGTACGTGTCCCAGCTAGAATGAAACCTTGCGAAATGCTGTTTCAGGGATGGTGTCGGGACTACAGCTCCCATCTGCCCCTGCCAGCGTGGCCAGGGATGATGGGATGTGTAGTCTGTTCCTGACCAAATTCCTCCCCCTCAGAAATCAGGATTTCCCCCTGCCTATCGATGTACAAAACAAACAAGTTAGCATGCACTTTAGAATAATTTGCTCCACCAAGGGTAGGCCGCGGAGAGCTGGGCTCTCCGTGAGCTGTCGAGGGTGGAAAGCTGAGTCGATGGCGTGAATTACTGTAAGGGCTGGATCCTCATCAGCTCCGGCAGTAATAATAGCCAGCTTCTCCTGCTGTTGAGGTTATTTGCAGGCGCCAGCAGAAGACGAGACGTTCTTCTCAAAGTTTGGCATAGAAGCTGCTGCGTGTGACAGTCTTGTCCATTTAGAGGTGGCGAAAGAAGTTTTACACTATGAGGGCTGGGTTTCGTAGTAGTATGCAGAGCTTTTGAAATCTACAGAATTATCTCCTGGAGCATCAGGGAGCGGTTTCTTACTACCGGCAGAGAGCAACATTTTGACCTAGTCTGAAGGATTTTCAGCCATTTCAGATCAAGATAACTGCCTAATTGTAGAAGCTTCTGCATTTATCCCAAGTAGAACACTCTTTGAAAGGGGTCATTGGCCAAATCCCTTCCCCTGCCTGTCCCTTGGCCTGCATTTGACATGTAGAGTAATACCATGGATAGTGTCTAAACATGCGTAGAGTGCGTTTTCTCCCGTATAGTTATAACCTTCCCTCTGTCATCTGGGATCAGGGCTTTCCAGGCAGGGGGGCTGCGATTGCTGGACAGCCTAGACTTCCCAAATCTTTCTCGGAAATTAATCACAGAAAGAATTAAGCAGCAGTGACTGCGCCCCTTTCCCTGTTGCTCATCTTTCCCCAGCACCTGAATACTCGTGGTGGTGGGGAAACGAGGACATCTATCACACACATAGTCGCTCAAACCATTTTACTCTGCTTCCCAACACGGATATTGATTCTGTTGTGAGAAAAGGAGGCCCAGCAGCTGCCAGATTGCAGTCCTCCTCCTCTCCCTGGCTGTTGCTCATACAGGACCCTCCACAGCAGCCCTTATCTGTAAAAATGTGAAGAAACTGACTAGTCTTAATTGTGGTGGGAGCTTTCTGGGGCAGCAGCCTGCTTCCGAGATAATGTGTGTGCGCGCTGGATGCCGAAGTTAATAAAAGAACTCCCACTCTTCGATGCATTAAATCAGGGTTTCCCAAGCTTGGGTCTCCAGCTGTTTTTGGACTACAACTCCCATCATCCCAGCGGTCAGGGATGATGGGAATTGTAGTTCCAAAAGCAGATGGAGGGCCAAGTTCAGGAAACAGTGCATTAAATGCTGCCTAAAGCCATGAAGGAGGCTTAACGTTCGGATTGCTATCTGCATAGCATTAAGTCATTTTTGGTAGCAGGGAAGGTGGAACTGGAGTGTGAGATTAGCTATGGGGTTGTAGCTAAATAAAATAGATGCAAATGCACTTTCCCCCCTCAGCTACCTCTGCACCCAACTTTAGATTAAGGAGAATATGGTTCCTGGGGCAGACTGCAGTGGGAAGGTCTGATTTGACCAATGGCTTGAAGTGCCAAACTGAGCTGCTGCCTTTCAGAAAGGAGCTATCCAGTGCTGAACCAGCCACTGGTTTTAAGGTGATGCAAGTTTTAATACTTTGCTAGGGGCTGGCTGGGCCTATAGTAATAGGCGCTTCATCTGCTCATCTCCGTTGCAAAAGTACCTTAACCCATAAAAAGGCATTGTTTGTGCAGCTGTTTGGACCTCGCATCCATAGTGCATTCTGTCCCCTCTTATAATGCGAGCCTGTATCGCTTGACACTTTTGAGGCACGGCGCAGAGGTTGGCGGGGGCAGAGGCCTCCAGTCCCCTCCCAGAACATTTATAGCATGGCAACGAGAGCAGGTTTAGCATGCAGCATTGTGAACTTGTATGCTTACTTCCACCCCCCGCCCCACAACACAACACACACAAAAAGGGAAGTTTAATGGAACTGCTCTTGTGTTGGAGAAATGGTGGCGGGGCAATTTCTCTCAAAGCCGCTCTTGTCTTGGCCTCTTCCTCCCAACTCCTCTGGCCGCTTGTGTCTCTGTGCTTTGCTGCTGGCAACTTATGTGCACTTTATATATTATGGCTTGTAAGAGTTTTGTCTTAATAAAGTTGTAGTGACTGCTGAGTTAAGTCTGCCTCTTTTCCAGCTTGCCTGGGGACAGTAAGCTGGAGTGACCGTTCGTCTGACCTTGGGGGGTCGGGGCCTTTGTTCAGCCTGCGGGCAAAAGTTGATAGAGCAGTCGTTGGGATACTTACCTCTCTGTGGAGCATGGTGTCCTCTCCACCCATCCAAGCAAGGAGGCAGTATTAGCGCAGGCCAAGGGCAGGCAAAAACACTTGAGGAGGGCAAAGAGCAGGGGTGTTTGGGGGCCAAATAAAAGAGATCTGGACTAACCCCCTCCCCCCGGCACTTCCCACACCCCCAGGAGACCGAGGGGCAGGACAGTACATGCATGTTTCAAGATGACAGCACTGTAACTGAGTAATGCATATACCGCTTGAGATACACACATATAGAATTGCCGAGTTGGAAGGGACCCTGAGAAACATCCCTGTGACATTTTCACTGTGGGTAAAACCTCACCGCCTAGGACTTGCCAATCGCATGGTCGGCGGTTCGAATCCCCGCGGCGGGGTGAGCTCCCGCCGTTCGGTCCCAGCTCCTGCCCACCTAGCAGTTCGAAAGCACCCCCAAGTGCAAGTAGATAAATAGGTACTGCTTTATAGCGGGAAGGTAAACGGCGTTTCCGTGTGCTGCACTGGCTCGCCAGAGCAGTTTCGTCACGCTGGCCACGTGACCTGGAAGTGTCTCCGGACAGCGCTGGCCCCCGGCCTCTTAAGCGAGATGGGCGCGCAACCCTAGAGTCGGACACGACTGGCTCGTACGGGCAGGGGTACCTTTACCTTTACTAGCGTTCCCCAAACTTGGGTTTCAGCAGTTTTTTAGACTACGCTTCCCAGCACCCCGATCATCTTGCTAGCTAGGGATGATGGGAGTTGTAGTCCAAAAAGTATGGGAAACACTGGTATATAGAGTCTCACAGCAGAGGTGAAAGGACAAAAAAGTGGGGTGTGATGATGTGCTTTCTACTTTGTTTTGTATTGCGTGTGTAGTTTGTGTCTCTGAAAATGCTTGCCTCACTAAGAGGTATCCAAAGGAATGTTTCATCTCAGTCACCCTACAAATAAAGGCCCATAAGGGGGTGGGGAGTCCATATTAAAACAGTGCCTTTATTAAGCTGACTGAAATGTCATGAACTGCTGTGTAAGCTTTTGATTTCTCTAGGCTAGATGGCAATGAAAAGCAATGACAAACTTAGACAGCATCTTAAAAAGCAGAGACATCACCTTGCCAACAAAGGTCCGTATAGTAAAAGCTATGGTTTTCCCAGTAGTGATGCATGGAAGTGAGAGCTGGACCATAAAGAAGGCTGATCGCTGAAGAATTGATGTTTTTGAATTATGGTGCTGGAGGAGACTCTTGAGAGTCCCATGGACTGCAAGAAGATCAAACCTCTCCATTCTGAAGGAAATCAGCCCTGAGTGCTCACTGGAAGGACAGATCGTGAAGCTGAGGCTCCAATACTTTGGCCACCTCATGAGAAGAGAAGACTCCCTGGAAAAGACCCTGATGTTGGCAAAGATGGAGGGCACAAGGAGAAGGGGACGACAGAGGACGAGATGGTTGGACAGTGTTCTCCAAGCTACCAGCATGAGTTTGACCAAACTGCGGGAGGCAGTGGAAGACAGGAGTGCCTGGTGTGCTCTGGTCCATGGGGTCATGAAGAGTCGGACACAACTAAACAACAACAACAACGCTAGATGGTAAGAAAAAATCCAATGACAGAGAAAGCAGGAGGGAAAGAGAAAAGTGGAAGGTGTGGGCATTTGGGAAGAGTCTTGAGGTGGCATGGCGGAGTAGCACTGTTAGAAACAGATATGAAAGCTAGGAGCTAAATGGCACCTTCAACCTAGGTTCTGGGCACAACAACAGAATGTCTAGGTGAGCCTTTTCTTTATAACAATACAAAGCTGAGAATGAACGAACTGCAGCTAAAATACTATGTTCATTTTCCACATGGTCTAGTCCTCCCCCTGCCCACCCCCCTAATATTCTTAAGAGGGCCTCTTCTCCAGTCTGGAGAAGTAGCTGGAAGTGGGGAGGCAGAAAAAGGTCCTCCTTTCCTTCCACTCTGCAGTTTTAATCTGAAATCTTAGGCTCAGTACTGCGACCAGAGCTCAGAAACTGCTTGTGCTAATGAAATTCCCTGTCGCAAAACGTGCCTAGAACAATGGGAGTTTTGTGAGAATTTTGAGAGACATTTCAGGATGCATCCAGGCCGCCTAGGAAGAAATGCATTTACAACGATGGGTGATTCCATCCTCTCTTCAACACCTGATGAATTTTCATGAGGACCTTTTTTAAAAATAAAAATAGGTACAAGTTGCAGCAGGGAAGGGAAGAACAGACTTTGAAGATGGAGGCAGGGGGAGAGAAATTGAAATATAGACACCCTCCCCTACTTATGGGTTGCTGCTTTTTTTAACTATCTAACTTGATGAAGAGTTCTGGGGAAACCAAGAGCTTGCATGCTATTTTGTGACATTTCGGTTGGCTTAAGAAAGCTGTTGCCTTAATGCAGAGTTCGGGGCAAGGGGTGCCCATCATTCTAGTGTTAGCTGTAGGAGCCAAGGTCTCTTCACCCTGTTGTTCACCATAGGAGCCACACATTTTGTGCTGGCCTTTGCGACAAACAATGCCTGTTCGGGTTTTCAGCTTTTATGTGTTGTGAGAACCGATTGCCTTGCATAGCTCAGGCAGCTCTAGCCGGTTTTGCTGCTGCCGTTCTCACCCCAGCACGTCGATTCTCTATGTGCAAAAGGAATGTGAGTATAGAGCAGGAACATTGCTGCAGTGGGGATTTTGAACCATCCTAACACACTGGGTGGCACTGTGGGTTAAACCACAGAGCCTAGGACTTGCCGATCAGAAGGTCGGTGGTTCGAATCCCCGCGACGGGGTGAGCTCCCGTTGCTTGGTCCCTGCTCCTGCCAACCTAGCAGTTCGAAAGCATGTCAAAGTGCAAGTAGATAAATAGGTACCACTCCAGCGGGAAGGTAAACGGTGTTTCCGTGCGCTGCTCTGGTTCGCCAGAAGCGGCTTAGTCATGCTGGCCACATGACCCGGAAGCTGTACGCCGGCTCCCTCGGCCAGTAAAGCGAGATGAGCGCCGCAACCCCAGAGTCGGTCACAACTGGACCTAATGGTCAGGGGTCCCTTTACCTTTAACACACCCTCATTGATTGCGCCGCATGGCTGTAGTTATGATGCTGGTGGTTGCTTGGACTAAGCCTGCAGCCTTTCTCAACCTGTGGGCCCCCAGATGTTGTTGAACTACAACTCCCATCACCCCTAGCTAGCAAGGCCAGAGCTCAGGGATGATGGGCATTGTAGTCCAACAACATCTGGGGACCCACAGGTTGAGAACCGCTGGAGGGCTGCCTGTTAAAACTCAATTTATAATTGAGATACTTTTGAACAACAGCCTTCGCACCATCACCTCCCCACAAAATGACACAGGCTCACGTCGCCATCGCCCTGACTTAACTTTCTTTACATTTATTTATTTAGGTAACCTTCGCGTTTTGTC
This sequence comes from Podarcis siculus, assembly GCA_034642415.1. Taxonomy (NCBI): domain Eukaryota; kingdom Metazoa; phylum Chordata; class Lepidosauria; order Squamata; family Lacertidae; genus Podarcis; species Podarcis siculus. The sequence continues at coordinate 232,923 of JAXCMG010000090.1, read as the reverse complement.
CAGACAAACAGCTCCTTTGAAAAAATAAACCGCTCAGGAATAGCCCTGGGCTTTTGGATAAAATAAATCCATTTTGCTTCTGCTACACAGTTTTTATCTTCTTAACATTTCACGAGTGAACTTAGCTTTTCAAAAGGTAGGGGGAGGAAGAGGGTCGGAAGAGTTACCCAAGAGCAAAACCTCCTTCCCCGAAGTAGCAAACTACAGACCGCACAGACGACATCACTTCACTGGAAAAAACAGAACATCAGACTTCTGCTTTTGTGTTTTTTATACAAACCGATAGAATAAAAAAACTAGTCTGTCTAATAACCCACAACTAAAAGGGAAGAAGGCGGGAAGGTAGAATGAATCTTAAAATTCTCAAAACCCTGATTTACGAAAGCAGCAAAGTGGTAGCAAAGTGCGAGTGATCCTTCCATGCGCTGCAGCTGCACACAGAAATATATTTATATTTATATATTTTTTTATATATATATACTGGCAGGCAGGTACCTACATTGCACATTGGATTTCTCTCAGGGCACAATATAATGTGCCGAGATCTAAAATATGCTATATTGCATGGCTCGACTAATGGCTTTTTTGTGTTTTTTTAATTAAATGCTAAGCAATTAAGCAAGGAAGACTATGTGCTAGTGAGTCACGCGTGAAAAGGCCAGAATGGATATTGCGTTGCATTTTCCCTTGTTCCGTAAAAACAAAATAAAAAGAAGGAAGTGCAATATTGACCGTCCAGTGTCTCTCTTCAATAACGGCAAGGGTCTGTGGAGTTTGGCTTGGAGGAAGTCCGGGCACGGGCTGCTTGTGACAGCCTGTCATGCGTCACCTCTGCCACCCCAATTTTACTCCAAATGAGACTTTGCGCGGTCCAGAAACAGGAAGGAGTGCAGAGAGACTTAATAGCTCTGGGGGTCAAGGAACCACCACCCTCAGGTATCATTTGGGCATCTTCTTAGGCACCAGCCTGATCAAGAGATGAGAAATGGGACTGGGGAGAATCAGGCTATTAAAGGAAAAAAACTCGGACTGGGGGCCTTTGATTGACACCTGCCCATCGGAATTGGATCCAACCGGAAGATGCAGCAACACTCCACAGGATGTGCAGGTGAAACAAGGCAGAGGCGCCAGGAGGGCCGTCGTCTCGCAGTGGGGCTGTCGGGGGGAGAAGGTCGGCTTCCCAGAAAGTGGCACAGTTGGCAGTTCGGGTTTGGTCTTGCCAAAAGGCTGCAGCCAGCACCAGCGGAGGGAGGAATCGGCGCTCCTGGCTCCGGTCGGCTATTCGGTTTTGGACTCCTCCAGGATCTGTGGCAAGTTTTGATCCTTCCGCGAGGCGGCAGGCTTCGCCGGCGGGACGGGAGGAGCTCCGGCGCTGCCACTGCTGCTGCCGCCACCACCGCCGCCGCCACCACTGCTGCTACTACTGTTGTAGTCCTGGATGGCCTTGGGCTCGTTGGTGTGGTACGAGCCTTTGTAGCGGTGATGGTGCAGGTACATCAAGAGGAGAGCGGCCGCCAGCAGCAGGAGCAGGAAAAAGATCACTGAGGGAGAAAGGCGAGAGTGAAGGGGAAGGACGAGAATAACCCAGAAGCAGGGCTACACATGGGCAGGGCCATAGCTCCTTGGTAGACCATCTGGGTTGCCTGCAGGGGCCAGGTTCAAGTCCCAGCTTCTCCAGTTATAATAATAATAATAATAATAATTAATAATTAGTAATTAGTAATATAGTGGTGCTGAGACAGCGCTGGGAATGGCTGAGTTCTTCACTGTAACATCATCATTATCATCATCATCAAAATAATAAGAATAATAAATATTATTGATAGCATTATTTATAACCCACCCAACTGGCTGGGTTTCCTCAGCCACTCTGGGCGGCTTCCAACACAATATTAAAATACAGTATTGCAGCAAATGGGAACGCAGGTGGTGCTGTGGGTTAAACCACTGAGCCTAGGACTTGCCGATCAGAAGGTCGGCGGTTCAAATCCCCGCGACGGGGTGAGCTCCCGTTGCTCGGTCCCTGCTCCTGCCAACCTAGCAGTTCAAAAGCACGTCAAAGTGCAAGTAGATAAATAGGTACCACTCCGGCGGGAAGGTAAACAGCATTTCCATTCGCTGCTCTGGTTCGCCAGAAGCGGCTTAGTCCTGCTGGCCACATGACCCAGAAGCTGTACGCTGGCTCCCTCGGCCAGTAAAGCAAGAAGAGCGCTGCAACCCCAGAGTCGGTCACAACTGGACCTAATGGTCAGGGGTCCCTTTACCTTTACCTAATGCATTAAACATTAAAAGCATCCCTAAACAGGGCTGCCTTCAGATGTCTTCTAAAAGTCTGGTAGTTGTTTTTCTCTTTGACATCTGGTGGGAGGGCGTTCCACAGGGCGGGTGCCACCACCAAGAAGGCCCTCTGCCTGGTTCCCCGTAACCTCACTTCTCACAGTGAGGGAACTGCCAGAAGGCCCTCTGTGCTGGACCTCAGTGTCCGGGCAGAACAATGGTGGTGGAGACACTCCTTTAGATATACTGGACTGAGGCTGTTTAGGGCTTTAAAGGTTAAGGCTGGGAATGCCCCCCTCTGTATCTGAAACCCTGGGGAGCTACTGCTAACTGACGCGGACAGTGCTGAGCCCTTAGGTGGACCTGTGGTCGGACGTGGCATCCTGGGGCTTCCTCTGTTCTTAGGTGTGGCTGCAGCACGGTAGGCCACAGTCAGCATCTAAATCTGAGCTCTCAAAGCTCCCATGGGCCAAGTTCCCATGATGCAGCTCTTGGGCCAAAGTTCCTAACAACCCTCTTGGTCTCACACTCACCTCCAAGGATGATCGCGATCCAGCCGTCGTCGTGGATGTACAGGAAGTCAACTAGAAGGACACAGAGGACCAGGATGAATAAAAATCAATGATTTTTTTAAAAATCGGATTTAAAAAATAAATAAATTGGATTTTTTATTTAAATCAGTTTTTTTTTTATTTAAATCAGATTTTTAAAATAAAATGCTTTTGGAGGAAAAATCAAAGATAGTTTTCTTTTTATGTTACATTATAGTCCAAAGGCTATTCATCAGGAAATAAGGATTTGTTTTAAGTTTTTCATGTGTGCTAAAACGCGAGTCTAGGTTTTTTAAAAAAATGTTTAACCACATCAGTTAACAAACATGGATACATATGCTATAATGTTATTGTTTTAGTTAAATAAATTGTTATTAAGGAAATGATTATTTATCTCCTTCCAATAAAGGACAGCAGAAAAGTTGTTCAAATATAAACAGTTAACTTATTAAAGCTCACAATAATTTCTTAATTATCTGTCTATGTATTTCTAGTATAACCAAATCAATAATTTTTGATATAACAGTAAAAACTACTCTGATAATTTATTATTCCAAAAATGGAACCTTCCTCTGGTTGTAAATATTAAGATGTACCAGCAATAATGAGTCTTTCTGTAAAAAAATAATGATTTAAATCAAGTCTTACTGACTAGTGATTTAAATCGTGATTGTAAAAAGGCTCAAAATAAAACAACAGCAATGCAATTTTACATTGACGACAGCGCCCTCTGGTGTCACATGTTGATAACGCATTTGCAGTGGTACCTTGGTTCTCAAACTTAATCCATTCTGGAAGTCCGTTCGACTCCCGAAACGGTTCGAAAACCAAGGCGCAGCTTCCGATTGACTGCAGGAGCTTCCGGCCCTCAAGCAGAAGCCACGTTGGACATTCGGCTTCCGAAAAACATTCGCAAACCGGAACACTTACTTCAGGGTTTGCGGCATTCGGGAGCCGATTTGTTCGTCAGCTAAGCCGTTTGAGAACCAAGGTACCACCGTATAATGTTTTAACTCACCAGTGTAGATTAGTCCAAAGGTTCTGGCCCAAACATCACCTGAGACACATGAAGGAAGGCTAGGGGTGCTCCAGCGGCTGCAGAATGCCGCCCCAAGGCTCCTTACGGGGTCCTTGCCGCAGGATCACATTCATCCAGTGCTTTACCAACTACACTGGCTCCCGGTGGAGTACAGGGTCAGGTTTAAGGTGCTGGTTTTGACCTTTAAAGCCCTATGCGGCCTAGGACCCACGTACCTACGGGACCGCCTCTCCTGGTATGCCCCGCGGAGGACCTTAAGGTCCACAAATGACAACAGGTCGCAAGGTGGTTAGATTGGTCTCAACTAGGGCCAGGGCCTTTTCAGTACTGGCCCCGTCTTGGTGGAACGCTCTGTCACAAGAGACTAGGGCCCTGCAGGACTTGACATCTTTCCGCAGGGCCTGCAAGACAGAGCTGTTCCACCTGGCCTTTGGTTTGGACTCAGTCTGACCCTTATGTTGCCCTCCCCTTATAGTCTTGATCTATCAGCTACTTTTAAAATGAGGCTGAATTTTAAATTGCATTTTACCCTGTATTTTAAATTAGGTCCCCCCCCCCATTATGTTTTTACAGTAATTTTACTGGTGTTAGCCACCCTGAGCCCGGCTCTGGCCTGGGAGGGCGGGGTGTAAATAACATTTTTTATTATTATTACATTTATTAAGAGGCACCCTCTTCCCCAGGTAAGCACAGTCTTGCCCCCAACCCTTCCTCCCCCATAAATGCTATCTTACCTGGGTCTATGTACCAGGGGTCAAGTTCCGGTGGTGTTTCGACGTAAGAGTTGGGCATAGAGGCACAGCTGGACTCCACCAGCCGCCCTTTGATGCTGTAGGGGCGGATGGGATTTTTGCCACTGGCCCGGAAGATGGTTTTCAGAGGCACAATGCTGTTGAATTTCACTCCTGAGAGGCAACCTGTAAAGCCCGGTGTGTTGTATCTTTGGATGTCCGGGTGAATCAGGCCCGTCTCTGTGGACCATGGAAGACAAGAGGAGCAGGACAGGGTTAAACAGAAGCCAGCTTCTTCCTCCTAACCCCGGTCAAAACTCCCCCAAATCAGGGAAATGATATATAATGAATTGAAAAAAATGTTTAAAAGTACACCCCCCCCAAAAAAAAACCAGAGTCCTTTTTGTTGGGGATAATTCAGAGGTAAATTCCCAGGTGTCAAAAAAGACTATTTATGAATGCCACTACCACGGCCCGTGTCTTGTTAGCCCCAAAATGGAAAACGAGCGAGGTCCCAACCAAAGAAGAATGGACACTTAAATTGATGGAATACAAGCAGCTTGCAGACTTAACATATAGAATATAAAAGAACAAGAAGAATGCACGTTTAAAGAAGACAGGAAAAAGTTCACTGAATATCTGGGTGAAAATTGTGTTCATTTAAAAACGCTGGTAGCGTTAAGATAAATTCAACAGTGTAAATAAGTTTTGAGGGATGTAAATACTGAATGATTTAGTTCATGTAAAATATGCAGGGATGTATAGTATGCAAAAGGGACGTGGGTGGCGCTGTGGGTTAAACCACAGAGCCTAGGACTTGCTGATCAGAAGGTTGGCAGTTCGAATCCCCGCGACGGGGTGAGCCCCCTTTGCTCGGTCCCTGCTCCAGCAACCTAGCAATTCGAAAGCATGTCAAAGTGCAAGTAGATAAATAGGTACTGCTCTGGCGGGAAGGTAAACAGTGTTTCTGTGTGCTGCTCTGGTTTGCCAGAAGCGGCTTAGTCATGCTGGCCCCATGACCCGGAAGCTGTACGCTGGCTCCCTCGGCCAATAAAGCGAGATGAGCATCACAACGCCAGAGTCGGCCACGAATGGACCTAATGGTCAGGGGTCCCTTTACCTTTATAGTATGCAAAATGAACCACCAAAAGAGAAGTAGGGAAGTCATTGATTTATGGTTGTTGAAATGAATATTTTGAAATGTAATTTAGAAAATAAAAAAAATTAAGTGTGTGTGTGTGTGTGTGTGTGTGTGTCAATGCGTTTAAATGTATGTAATAAAACAGGTTGTTCAATGAAATAAAATAAAAACTACCCCAAATCAAAAACACTGACAATGGTCAGCCGCTTCAGTTTTTGAAAAAGCCTTGAGATCTGTAAGGACAGGCTTAGGAGTCAATGTCTGGCAGGAAGTAAGGCAGCACTCCAGGGGGCTCTTTGTTCCTTTCCCTGCCTAGCGACAGAAGGGCATGCTATGCAAATTAAGGACGCGCATGCAAAATTCATATGATCTGCATAATTTATTCAGCCCAGAACCTGCAAAATCATTTTCAGCCCTGTTACTGAATGTCCATACAGAGAGGTCTGCGTTTGACGGATGCAACAAGGGGGAAAGGAAAGGGAAAGTGGGGGGGGAGAGAGCTTGCAGAAAGTGGGGTGGAAGGAGAAGACGTGAAAAAGTGGGGCAGGAGGGCAACAGAAGAGCAGAGGAGCTCGGGTGATGGCAGCTCTTTGAAGAAACAAGTTCCCCATTTGCCTTAGAGGAGACCCTTCTCCTCCTCTTACAGACTCGGCTGCCACCAAATTCTATTACCGTATTTTTTGCTCTATAGGACGCACCAGACCATAGGAGGGGGAGAACAGGGAGAAAAAATTTCTCCCCCTCTCTGCTCAGCGCCCCTTCAGTGAAGCAGCAGGAGAAACGGAGCCCCTTCCATTTCTCCTCCCGCTTGGCTGAAGGGGCGCTGTGCAGCTCTCCCTCTCTGCTGAAGCCAGGAGAGTCTTGCTCTCCTGGCTTCAGCTAAAGGAACTAGAAGCCTTTGAAGCACAGCGCAAGTTCCCACTGCGCTCCAAAGGCTGCAGGCGGCTATCCCTGAAGCCTGGAGAGCGAGAGGGGTCGGTGCGCACTGACCCCTCTTGCTCTCCAGGCTTCATCGAAAGTAATGCAAAGCCTCCGGAGCGCGGAGGGAGCGCTCCCTCTGTGCTTCGGAGGCTTTGCGTTGCTATCGCTGAAGCCAAGGAGCACCTGCATTCGCTCCATAGGACACACACATTTCCCCTTAATTTTTGGAGGGGGAAAAGTGCGTCCTATAGAGCGAAAAATACGGTAAGTATCGAAGCTCACAGTTCCTCTCGGGCATATATATAAAACAACAAACTTTCATATACCGAAGGGACGCCCCTGAGGATGCAGAGACCATCGCCTCATTGTGGGGTGGCCACATTTTGCTTTGGAACTGATAGGCACTCCCAGGTTGGCGATTAGAAGGAATGGGGGTCTCCAGGAACACAGGGGAAAGAGGACAACAGAGGCTGTTTTGAGGGACAGGGCAGAATCCAGAAATGTGGAAGTGGAAGGAGGAGAGAACTATGTTTGTGAGGCTAAAAGCAAAGCAGAGTTGGGTGTCAGGGTGAGCTTATGTGGGCAGGCATCCCCCTCAATCTGGAGCTTTCCAGATGTTGGCCACTGGCCATGGGTTGGGAATCCAAAGTAACTGGAAGGAACCAGGGCAGCTGAAGGCTGACTGGCCCATCCAAGGAGCTGGGCATGGGACAATCAATGTCAAGAATGGGCAGGACCCATGACTCTCACTCACCCATGAAACGACCGAGATAGAGCGCCTTAGGCGAATCAAGTCTGCCATCCACAAAAAGGGAGAGCTGGTACACCTGGACTGGGTAATAATCCAACTAAAGGAAAGAAAAAGAGAGAAGACATACTATAAGGCTGATCAGGATACCCTCATAGAGAACAGTGGACTGGTGACCTGGAAACTACAACTAATCCAGAATGCGGCAGCCAGACTGGTGACTGGGAGCGGCCGCCAAGACCTTATAACACCGGTCCTGAAAGACCTACACTGGCTCCCAGTACGTTTCCGAGCACAATTCAAAGTGTTGGTGCTGACCTTTAAAGCATTCTTGGACTAATGGAAGGGTAAATGACTCAGCAAGACATACGCTTGGCCTTGCTAGTGTTGCTATGGCAACCCAGAGCACCTGGCACCTTATCTCAGAACTTCCAGGCGCTGGGAATGTGTGCCTGGAGACATTAAGCCAAGCACTGCATAATTTAACCGTTTGTCCACATGACACCAACGGGCCCACACTCCGCAGAGCAGAAATCTGCTGGGCTACTCTCCCGAGAGTCCCTCCCTCCCTCCAGACAGTGAGAGAGCCACAGGGCCAGAGGTGAAGACCATGTGTAGTCCTCAACTGCGGCTTCCATCACTCAACTGAGGCTGATGGGAGCTGGGAGCCAAGCAACATCAGGGGGCTCCAGGTCCCTTCCGCCGCACGACGCCTTTCTGCAGCCCCCTCCCCACTTGTGCAGCAAGAGGGCCCCCCTTACCTGTGTGTACAACGTTCGATTGACGCGCGTGACGTTGATACTGTGTGGCTGTCCGTCGGCCACAGAGCGTGTGCTCAGGGGGTAGATGGCAGGGAGGGCGCCCAGTTGGTAGTGCAGCTGAAGGATGCCTGCAAGGGAAACGGCAACAGGTAGAAGGGGACGGCAAGGAGGAGATGGTATTACTTTGAAACCGCAGCTCTCAAAGGTTTGCCAAACAAGTGCGATGGCAAGCGTGGCCAGAACAACCAAACAAACATCTGAATATTTCAGTGTTGAGGCCTGAAAGGCCTACATTGGCTCCCGGTACATTTCCAAGCACAATTCAAAGTGTTGGTGATCAACTTTAAAGCCCTAAATGGCCTCGGCCCAGTAGACCTGAAGGAGCGTCTCCACCCCCATCATCCAGCCCTGACACTGAGGTCCAGCTCCAAGGACCTTCTGTGAGAAGTGAGGCTACAAGGCAGAGGGCCTTCTTGGTAGTTGCACCCGCCCTGTGGAACTCCCTCCCACCAGATGTCAAGGAAATAAACAACTATCTGATGTTTAGAAGACATCTGAAGGCAGCCCTGTTTAGGGAAGTTTTTAATGTTTGGTGTTTTATCGCATTATTAATACAGTGATACCTCGGGTTACATATGCTTCAGGTTACATACGCTTCAGGTTACAAACTCCGCTAACCCAGAAATAGTACCTCAGGTTAAGAACTTTGCTTCAGGATGAGAACAGAAATCGGGCTCCGGCGGTGCGGCAGCAGCAGGAGGCCCCATTAGCTAAAGTGATGCTTCAGGTTAAGAACAGTTTCAGGTTAAGAACGGACCTCTGGAACGAATTAAGTACTTAACCCGAGGTACCACTGTATTCAGGTGGCAGGGGAAACCCAGCCAGATGGGCAGGGTATAAATAATATATTATTAATAATAATATTATTATTATTAGGCCATCTGCTGTGGATGCTGTAGTTAAGATTCATGCCTTGCAGGGGGGCTGGACTCGATGACCCCTGGGGGGAATTCCTTCCAACTCTACAATTCTATGAACTATCCTGACGCCATGGCAAGATGCGTTGTCAACAAGAAAGACGCCAGATTCGGAGGGCCCCGGGGCTAGCTCCCGTTGTGCTCACCGTCCTCGCGGATCAAAATGGTCATGTAATCGTGCACAAAGGTGCTGACGTAGATCAGGACGGCGGGGGCCGAAGTGGTGCGGAAGCTGAGCCACACATCCTCCCTGGTCAGGTTGTAGCCGGGGAGCGGCTGAATCGGCTGGTGGAGAATGTTGGAGAACTCCCGGACCACGTGCAAGGGCATCGTCATGATGTCATAGCGCACCCAGGTGCCTTGCTCAAAGTAGGCGCCAATGTCTGCAAAAGGGGATAGATGGGGGAACACGGCAACGGTTAGGCAGAGAGTCAAAGGCCTAAGGAAAATAATAATCAATAATAATAATAATAAATTTTATTTATACCCTGCCCTCCCCAGCCAAGGCCGGGCTCAGGGCAGCTAACAAGCAATAATAAAAACAGGCTGAATGAATACAACTTAAAAACAAGATTAAAATACAACATCGAAACATTAAGATGCAGCCTCTTCACAGGAGAAGAAAGGAAAAAGTAAGAGGGGGAGGGAATCAAACTGATTCTAAGCCAAAGGCTAGGCGGAACAACTATGTCTTACAGGCCCTGCGGAAAGAAATCAGATTCCGCAGGGCCCTGGTCTCATGAGACAAAGCGTTCCACCAGGCTGGAGCCAGAGTTGAAAAGGCCCTGGCTCTGGTTGAGGCTAATCTAACTTCCTTAGGGCCCGGGATCTCTAGGGTGTTGCTATTTATGGACCTTGAGGCTCTCCGTGGGGCATACCGGGAGAGGCGGACCCGTAAGTACGAGGGTCCTAGGCCGCGAAGGGCTTTAAAGGTCAAAAGCAGCACCTTAAATCTGACCCTATACTCCACCGGGAGCCAGTGCAGTTTGAAAAGCACTGGGTGAATATGCTCCCATGGCAGGGACCCCGTGAGGAGCCTTGCTGCAGCATTCTGCACCCGCTGGAGTTTCTGGGACAGCTTCAAGGGCAGCCCCGCGTAGAGCGAATTACAGTAGTCAAGCCTGGAGGTGACCGTCACATGGATCACTGTGGCCAGGTCAGGGCGGGAAAGGTAAGGGACCAACTGCTTGATGCGGTGAAGGTGGGGGAAAATCAGCCCTGCCTTCTCCGTCCTGCCCCCTCCTCGCCTCGCCACTTCATCCCAACCCTCCGGACTTGTTTATGGCACTCACCCAGGTTGCAGAAAGGTCCTTCAAAGGCAGAGACCGAGCAGTTGCAGGTGTAGTGGCTGTAGGCCTCCAGGCAGGTGCCGTAGTTCCGGCAGGGCACCAAAGGGTTTCGGCAATGCCCGGTGCAGTTCACAAGCACCCCTTCCGTCTCGTTGGCTTTCCCCTCCAAGTTGAGGGTGACCCCGTTCATGCGCAGGCCCCGCAAGCAGCCCAAGAAGGGGCGCAGGTAGTATTCAGCAGCGCCTAAGGAGGACAAGAAATGAAAACGTTAACAGCTGCCTTGCTGGATCTAGGCAAGCTTGTTTTAAGTCTTCCGGTCCCAGTGGAAAAAAGCAAGGTGTTTTTGTAAAAAGTCTGTTGCCTTTGAAGCTGGACAAGAACTTTTTAAAAGAATGGGGGGGAAATGTAATTTATTTAGGAGACCACTGTCAGCAGGTGGAAACATTAGCAGGATTTTAATCACACTTGTAATGTAACACTATGGATCCGAAATGTATATTATGGAATAATATGCAGTAATAAATGTTGACAACAGGACCCATGGAGGGGATGGGGGGGGGAGTTTTGAGATTCAGAGAAATCTCTATATATGGTGATGCATTTGGTAATGTGATAGCTTTTTACATGTAAAATCAAATATAATTTTTTTTTTAAAAAAAATGAAGCTAGACGTTTTTAACTATGGAAATATAGATTTTAACAAATAAAATGAAGAGGATGGTGAAGATGATAAAGCTAGATTTTCACCACCCACACACACAAAAATGAGATACAGTGGTACCTTGGGTTAAGTACTTAATTCGTTCAGGAGGTCTGTTCTTAACCTGAAGCACCATTTTAGCTAATGGGGCCTCCCGCTGCTGCGGCGCTGCCATCATGCGATTTCTGTTCTCATCCTGAAGCAAAGTTCTTAACCCGAGGTACTATTTCTGGGTTAGAGGAGTCTGTAACCTGAAGCGTATGTAACCTGAACCGTATGTAACCAGAGGTACCACTGTATTGCCTGTTACAAAAACTGAGCTGGCTGAGCTTTTTCATATTGATGAGTAAGCTATATTGAGCCTGGTTCTAGTTTGAGGTTATCAAACCTCATCCAATAGAGTCTCTCTCTCTCTCCCTCTCTCCCTCCCTCTTTCTTTCATTCATTCACACCACCCTGCCCATCCTCACTCACCCACATAGAGAGGCTTTGTGAGGTTCATGTGAAGAAAGGTCTGGGGAGGGGCTGCTCGCACAACCCAGGGCATCCGGTCAACCCGCATCCGAGCCAGCTTCACGTTGATCTCCACCCTGACCTCGTGCCACTCATTGTCGTTGTAGGGCATGTCCCGGTGAACTGTCAGGTTCTCGTCCCCGTTGCCAATGTCATATATGAATACCAGATCTCGGGTAGCTAGAAAACGGCAGCAGGAGAGAGGTGTCACACACAGCCGCCTTCCACACATCTACCAGGAGCAGGGACGTCTTTACCATTGGGCGTAGTGGCGCAGCGAGCCAGGGCGCCAAGCAGTGGAGGGCGCCAGGCAGAGAGTCCGGGGAGGGGAGAGTGGGGAGGTAAGCGAGGCGGAGCGGGGGCTTGGTGCCTGCGCGCCTCCAGCGCCCGTTGGAGCCGGGAAGGCTCCGGATGCTTTCCCACAGTCCGGAGCTCCCTCCTCGGCTGCATGGTGTGTGCTTGCATCCCAAGCTCTGAGCATCATAAACTCTACCACTGCTCCCCTAGTCTAGGTAAAGGTAAAGGGACCCCTGACCATTAGGTCCAGTCGTGGCCGACTCTGGGGTTGCGGCGCTCATCTCGCTTTATTGGCCGAGGGAGCCGGCATACAGCTTCCGGGTCATGTGGCCAGCATGACTAAGCTGCTTCTGGCGAACCAGAGCAGCGCCCAGAAACGGCGTTTACCTTCCCGCCAGAGCGGTACCTATTTATCTACTTGCACTTTGACTGGCTTTCGAACTGCTAGGTTGGCAGGAGCAGGGACGGAGCAACGGGAATTCATCCAATTGCGGGGATTCGAACCGCCGACCTTCTGATCGGCAAGTCCTAGGCTCTGTGGTTTAACCCACAGCGCCACCAACATCCCGCTCCCCTCGTCTACCTCAAAAGATCCCTGCGCTTGAGGCTACATGCTGCAACTGCTGCCCCCAGCGCCCCTCCCTCCTTCCCCTGCTTCTCCACCGCCTTGCACGGAGCCTACCTCTGCCCGCTGCCCCCACCACCTCTGCACCCCTTCACATGAACCGCATTTCCTTCCCCTGCCCGATCCCCTCCAGGCATGCTCTCTCCTCCCACCCCCTTCCTCCCCAAGCAAGGATGGCGAGACTGTGGCTGAGTGAGCGCGCTTCTCTGCTGCGCCGATGTGGACGGCCCAGCTCGCTTTGCCTGTCCCTGCCCGTACAAGACCCCCGCCTGCTTCCCGTGCCGCCCTCATTGTGCCTGGCGGTCCAGCCCCCACACCATGCCCAGCCGCGGGATCCAATGCCCAGCCGCGCTTGAGCAGCAGCGTGAGGGTGGGAGCAGCTTTTCCTTAAAAAGGTCAACAACTTTGGGGTCCCCCCCTTAAAAGGGTCCACAACTCTGGGAAACGGGGGGCGGCAGCGCCGGAGGGATCTTTTCACCACGGCACTGGATATGCTTAAGACGGCCCTGACCAGTTTTACTGGAAAATTAATAAACGCTTAAAAAGAAAAAAGAAAAAAGAAAAAAGACAGCCCTGACCAGGAGGGAGGGTCTCTGCCCCTCCAGACAGCTATGCTTTGGGGGACCCTAAATAATGTTACCTCCCTGTCCTTGGGTCCACTGCCTGCTGAGTATAAGCGCAAAAGGAAGTGTTGTTGTTTTTTTGGAGACTGTAGCCCTGATGATTTCCTACAGCCACTGTAACGCCAGTCCTAAAGGATCTACACTGGCTCCCAGTACGTTTCGGAACACAGTTCAAAGCGTTGGTGCTGACCTTTAAAGTCCTCAATGGCTTTGGTCCTATATACCTGAAGGAGAGTCTCCATCCCCATCGTTCAGCCCGGACACTGAGGTCCAGCTCTGAGGGCCTTCTGGCGGTTCCCTCATTGCGAGAAGTGAGGTTACAGGGAACCAGGCAGAGGGCCTTCTCGGTGGTGGTGCCAGCCCTGTGGAACGCCCTCCCATCAGATGTCAAGGAGATAAAGAACTATATGACTTTTAGGAAACACCTGAAAGCAGCCCAGTATAGGAAACTTTTTAATGTTTGATGTTTTACTGTGTTTTTAATAATTTGTTAGTAAAAGCAAGATGAGCGCCGCAACCCCAGAGTCGGTCACGACTGGACCTAATGGTCAGGGGTCACTTTACCTTTTTACCCAGAGTGCCTGGGGCAACCCAGTCAGATGGGCAAGGTACAAATAATAGACTTAATATTATTATTAATAATATTACTTAGATGACTCAAGATTCAGTTTCCAAGTGATACATCGTTCTCCATCGTTTCTCCATCTCGTTCACATTTCTAACAGTGTTAGGGCCCATCTGCACTGCACATTTAAAGCAGTATCGTACTATTTTTAACAGCCATGGCTTCCCTCAGAGAATCCTGGGAACTATAGTTTGCCAAAGGTCTGAGAGTTGTTAGGACACCCCTATTCCCCTCACAGAGCCACAATTCTCAAGAGTGGTTTAACAGTCAATCCCTCTCCCCAAGAAACTCTGGGGACTGCAGTTCTGTGAGGGGAGAACACCCAGCACCCTTAACAAACGCCAGCTCCTATAATTCTTTGGGGGGAATCCATGCCTATTTAAAGTTATTTGATACCACTTCAAATGTACCGTGCAAACGGAGCCCTACATGTTGCACACCACTGGTATTGGGCAAAGTGCCAATACACTCAATATCTGTCTAAGAAGGCCTCTCGGACTACTCCCACTGCCTCGAGTTCCCAATTCCTGTCAGTTTCCATTTCTTAGAACAGAAAGTATTGATTTGATGTGTGGAGATCTTTCCTATTCTACTTAATTTAAGAGGGTTCTGGAAGCTTCTGGAAGCTTCTCTGTGTGAAAGAAACTTCATGATGTTTGGGTTATTCCTTCAGAGAAGCTGAATACAGCTGGTTTAAACTGGTTCTTTTATCTCTTCTGACTATAATAAGAGGCCAGAAGGAGCCTGAGTTTCACTTTCTTTCTTCCTTCTGGTGTGGTGTTCTGTACATAGTATATATAGTGTTAAGGTTTAGTCTTATTATAAGTCATTGTAAGCTTAAGTTAAGTCTGTAACTGGTTTTCTTATGGACAGGGCCAATCCTGAGTGTATTGGATTTGTGACCATTATGCTCATTTGCCTTCAGTAAAGCTCTGCTGGATGAAATATAATTGCCTCAAGAAAATAACAAAAAGACTATCTGGACAGAACTGGATAGAACTGTTTGATTAAGGCAGCAGCAAGAGTGATGTTTTGACCCCTTTCGGAACTTGAAGTATGGGTACCCCCGACAAAAATTTTAAAAATCTGGCTGTATAATTTGGATTTAATGTGATTTGGAATTAATGTGATTTGATTGGCCTGTTAATAAAAATTATATTAAAAAAAGGAAATATAATTGCCTCTGGTCTATTTTTTTGGAATCCTGCCATGTGTTTAAGTTCTTATTCTGCTAACTATACATTGGGATCTACTCTGGATCAATACTGAGTGGAATTTCAGTGACGATTCCGTACTGTTAAGCTCCACACGGATGTAGTTCTTCGGCCCGATGTTCTCCAGGAAAGTGCCAGATGGGGCAGAAGTCTTGAAGAAGAAGCTGATATCCAGGCTGTAGTTGACTTGGAAGGTGGGGAAGATCAAAGCCATTCCCCGGACGAAAGAAACGGTATTCCAAGAGTTGCCTGCAAATCGTAGGAAGTCCGTTATTAGCGCCTGTAAAATGGGTGCAAGCCCCATCCTGCCCTCCCTCAGGGACCCTCCTTCTGTTCCGATAGACACACAAGGGACCAGCATCCATATCCTCAGTCCGCTACTCACGGTCGCCATAACAACGCAACGGGCCCACGTAGAATTGGGCCTCCGACCCGGTGCGGTTCGTGTCGCTGATCACCACCTGCGTGACAGGAAGATGGTCGACAAAATTCAGCAGCCCTTTATCCGCCCGCCTGGAAAAGAGAGAGAGAGCAATGTGTTAAGTTGTGGGTGAACATATCAGACGACACAGCGATTCTTCAAACAGCTCTTGTTTATTCAGAGGCCAGAACAGAACTGAACTGAAGGGTTCAGCCAGCCTGCTTATATAGAGCTCCAGTACAACGTAACTGTAACAACTTTCTGTAACTATCCAATCACTGAACGTCACTTTCGATCCCTTATTTGCATGTGGACCTGAACTATTTACAGTATCCCCCTGCTGGCCCAGGGTGAGAACTTCAGTACATAACACCATGGTTGTGGGAAACTGTGCCCGCTATCAGTTAGGGATATGCGTTTCGCACCCGCCACCTTGACCACCCAAGGCCCTCCTTGGAGGGATGAGGGCCGCCTTCTCTCTCACCACATGGCATGGTCCGCATCACAGTTGCAGTAGAAACGGGGGTCGGCGCAGTTCTTGTCCATGCCGCAAGCGCAGCGCCCCAGCCCTGGGGGAGAGCCCCCCCAGTAGTAATGGCGCTCTTCGTTTCGGCCCATCCAGAAGCTCAGCGGCATCCCAGCTAAGGAAGAACGAGAGAGCCTGTCAGCGGGAGATCTCACAGAGCCTGCTCTCAGGCAGACGGCAAAACATAGCTGTCAACCTTTCCTTTTTTTGCAGGAAATTCCCTCATTCCAGCGCCTTTTCCCGCTGCTTCCCGCTGCTATCCCAGATTGTTAGATATCCCGTAGCCTGTCCCCGGGACAGGTGAGGCTGCTGATCCCTTATTTTCAAGGCTGCTGATCCCCTATTTTCAAATCTGAAAGTTGACAGCTATGCGACAAAACTATCACCTGCTGAATCAGGCCAGAGGTCCATTTACCGTATTTTTCGCTCTATAAGACGCACCAGACCACAAGACGCACCTAGTTTTCGGAGGAGGAAAACAAGAAAAAAAATATTTTGAATTTCAGAAGCCAGAACAGCAAGAGGGATCGCTGCGCAGTGGAAGCAGCGATCCCTCTTGCTGTTCTGGCTTCTGGGATAGCTGCACAGCCTGCATTCGCTCCATAAGACGCACACACATTTCCTCTTACGTTTTAGGAGGGAAAAAGTGGGTCTTATAGAGCAAAAAATACGGTAACTCACTCCGCTGCCTCTGCATACCAAACTTATGTTTTCATTCAGATACCTAGAACAACCTGAAGATCTCTTCCTAGTAATGATCTCTTCTGTTTAGGGGGGGTTGCCTGCATTCTGTGACAACAGTGCCATCGGGTAATGCAAAGCTCAGCACCCTGATTTTTCCCCCAGCCGTGAATACT
This sequence comes from Podarcis siculus, assembly GCA_034642415.1. Classification (NCBI taxonomy): domain Eukaryota; kingdom Metazoa; phylum Chordata; class Lepidosauria; order Squamata; family Lacertidae; genus Podarcis; species Podarcis siculus. The sequence continues at coordinate 216,087 of JAXCMG010000090.1, read as the reverse complement.
TATATATATATATATATATATATACTTTTCAAGTTTATACATTTCATTAGTTTTACAATCAATTCCACATTTCAAAATTCAACTTTCTTCCCTTTCTGCGGTTCCTTATTATTATTTTTTTATATCTTCTGCATATCCAAATTCATTTCACTTGCTCATTCAATTATCTACTGTAAATATACACTCTTGTGGAACTGCAGGTTGTTACAATAATCCTGATAATGTTTTTATCTGTTTGCAATTTATCTGTAAATATCCAATAAACCATTTCCATATATATATATAGTTTTCTGGGTTTACAAAGGTATGCACAATGTCTCTTTTTTCAGGTTACATTTTCCATAGGTCAGTTTATTTCCATTCTTTTATAAAAAGTTTGCTATCTTGATTTTTTATTCCTCCAGTAAGTTTTGCCATTTCTGCATATTCCATGAGTTTTTGTATCCATTCTTCCTTTACTGGGATTTCTGCTTCTTTCCACTATGGGGCAAGTAGCATTCTTGCTGCTGTAGTAGCAGACATAAATTTCTATACAGTTTTAGGTAGTTCTGTCCCTATAATTCCCCAAAACTTGAAAGTATTCATGCTCCCATGCTCCATGCTTCTTTGGGGAGCATGAATACTTTCAGGTTTCTAGTCCTGGTAGAGGTAAAGATCAACCTCAAAGTAGAGTGAGCAATGCCTACTGAATCATCTGAAGGAAGGCTCAAGAAAGGTGTTGGAACAGGTGGCATTCCAGGGCTTGGACCCAACTGAAAGAAACAGGTGGTTTACCTGGAACTACAGTCCTTCTGGGAGGGACGCGGGTGGCGCTGTGGGTTAAACCACAGAGCCTAGGACTTGCCGATCAGAAGGTCGGCGGTTCGAATCCCCGCGACAGGGTGAGCTCCCGTTGCTCGGTCCCTGCTCCTCCCAACCTAGTAGTTCGAAAGCACGTCAAAGTGCAAGTAGATAAATAGGTACCACTCCAGCGGGAAGGTAAACGGTGTTTCCGTGTGCTGCTCTGGTTCGCCAGAAGCAGCTTAGTCATGCTGGCTACATGACTCGGAAGCTGTACGCCGGCTCCCTCGGCCAATAAAGCGAGATGAGCACCGCAACCCCAGAGTCGGCCATGACTGGACCTAATGGTCAGGGGTCCCTTTACCTTTACCTTTACAGTCCTTCTGAGTGGCTGCCTGCACACAGAGCCCCATCTCCGATGCCCATCACCCCCATCTAGCATGGCCAATGGGATGATGGGAGTTGTAGTTCTACACCAGCTGGAAGGTACCAACTTGGGGAATGATGGCACAGAAGGTAGGGCAAGGTACCCACCAAAAACATGAGCCTAACTTTAGAAGTTCCCCACTTGAGAAAAACACAGGTTCTGCACAGGGACCAGGGAGAAGAGGCAGAACAAAAACAAGCCAACTGGAATGGTTCGATTTTAGCAAATTTCAAATTTTAGCAGGTGCTAAAACGAAACCCACACAGCACCCGAGGGTGCAGCCGTGCAGCTCTGTCCACCCGGTCACTCACTCTGAGTGTTGAGCAGGCGAGAGAAGTAACAGCGGAACTCAATTTGCTGCTCGCAGTACTCTGAGGCATTGGCCAGAGCCGAAACCTCGCTCCATGAGGCGTTCCAGTAGTCCACAGTGCCCAGGAAAGGCCTTTCAGGGCTGTAACCGGTCACTCGTGTGACCCAGTATCGATTGTGCCAGACGATGGTCCAAGCCCGGTCCTCTGGAAGGCAGAAAGGGTGCAAAACGAGTGTGCGACAGGAAAAACAACTGCCCCTCCCCATGCAATGGAGACAGTTGCCTGCAGGGCTGGCTGTAGAAACCCTTCGAGGGCAGGCAGAGAGGCCTTTCCGTAGCCAGTCTACAGAGCCAGCCTGCAGCAGAAGACCTTACGAAAGCTGAGTGATCGATCGGCCTAGCCTGGTGCTGTCTACACTGGTAGGCAGGATTTCAGGCTGGGTAACCCCGGCCCTACTCTGAGATGCTAGGAATCGCACCGGGTGCCACAACTCGTCAATGTTCGAGTCAATGCGGCTCAACACAGAGAGGCAGAGGCAATTGCCTGTGAAAATAACTCCTTATTCAAGGATATGGCATACAACTCAGCAACAATTCCCAGTAGGTCTTGCCAGAGCAGTTGCCAGAACTGAAGGCCCCTGCCTTCCACCCCGTCTAAGGCTCCTCCTCTCCCAGATGTTTCCCAAGCAGTCTCAAACTGTGTCTGTGCACCTCTGGCTTCTGTTCTGCTCTCTTCATTATCCTGCGCATTCTTGGAGACCAGGGGAGCTTGTCACAGCCGAAGAGGGAGACTCCCTGGATTCTTCATCAGCCTCTTGAACCCCACTCCTCTGCTTCATCCTCTGAGTCTGAACTGCTCCCTGTCACCGGCTCTTCCTGCTCACTAAACCCCGTTGCCCCTTCAGCATCCAGTTCTCTCTCTGACCTCTCCTCAGTGTCCCACCACCAATCCCTGGGCTCTGATCCTTCCTCCTCTGGGGTTTCTCTTGGCGCTCCTCTTCGGTCCAGCCAGTCCCCGGCACCTCTCACCTCCATTATGCTTCTTGCCTTTTGCCATTTTTTAAAAGCGCTCTCCGCCGCAACACTTGTTGCTATTTAGACAAGCAGCAAAATACAACCGGTAATGTTTTTTCATGCGATGCCACATTCCATAAATCAGCAACCATACAGAAAAGCAGCGTTCCAGGAAAGGAAAGGGCGTTGCTTGCTGATATTCAGCACATAAAAATGATACACTACCCCTTTGCAAAATTTAGACTACAAGCTGAAGATTTCTGTTGTAAAGCTTTCAGGTTCTGACATGTTCTCTTTCAACAGTTTTTGCACAGCGCCTGGGCTGCTTGGGCATCTAAATAATATATTGGTAGAGTCTGGCTCATTTTGCTCAGTGATGATGGCTTTGCTCTCTGCATATACTCCAAGACTCCCTTTTCTTTTCGCTGCTGTGCCTATTCCAGCCTGCACTGAACGCCCCCTGATAAAGACCAGTATCCCACACATTTCCCCCATACCTCGAATATCACAGTAGACGTAAAAGGGTTTCAGGGGCCCGCTGCCGTCTGGGTCAATGGTGTAGTTTCCAGACACTTTGCCACTGAGTCGGTAGGCCTCGCAGCTTTCCTTGTAAACGGCTGCAAGGTTTAAGAAGGAAGTGAGGGGTCAGCGCTCGTGTGGTCAGTACCTCAAGCTCTCCCTTCCCCTCCCCATCCTCAGGGCCTCACGTGTGTGGCAGGTCTCCCCCTTGTAGCCCGTCAAGTCGCAGATGCAGGTGAAGTCATCCCAGGACTGGATGCAGCGGCTTCCATGTTCGCACATGTTGGGAGTGCACCTGGCATGACATGAGAAGAAAGCTGGCACCAGAGGAAGGGGCTCCCCATCGAAGCAAGGATCCCAGCCTCCTCCTCGAGAGGTCTGGAGGGTGGCAACATGAGAACGGGGCCTTCTCTGCAGCGGCTCCCCATCTGTGGAATGCTCTCCCCAGGGAAGTTCGCCTGGCGCTTTCATTATACACCTTTAGGTGCCCGGCAAAAACGTTCCTTTTTCACCAGGCCTTTGGTGGATTTGATTGACATCTGATGCCCTTTTAAAATGTGGTTGGGGGTGGTTATTGGGTTGTTTTTTTATTTTGATTATATATTTTGTGGTTTTGTGTTCTGTGAGCTGTCTTGAGACCTCCGGATATAGGGCAGAATATAAATTGAATCAATCAATCCATCCATCCATCCATCAATCAATCAATCAATCAATCAAGCTACCTGGTACACCATCTCTTTTCTAGTTTGTTGGCAAGACAACTGCCACTCCTGAAACATCGAAAACTGCCTTGCGGGACCCCTCTAGCCTGGCGCTTCTGACTTCACCTTTGGCAAAGCCAACACCCACGTAAGCTCATAGGCACTGCATGATTGTGATCAATAATATTATTTATTAAATTTACGTGCGACCCTTTATTGAAAGATCACAGGGCGGTTTACAACATTAAAGCATGATGGCACTGCCAGCCTCCTGCAGTGGGACCTGCAACATAACATGGCAGTGTGGCACACTTCTGCCAGTCTGCCCTCCGTCCAGGAGACCCCATTCCATCTCCATTCAAGATTTTCAATTCTCCCACCCCCAGATACTGGCTACTGAACACCCTGGGCTAGTTTTCTTCAGGGGCATTTTCCCCGTTTGTGGTATGTAACACAAGCAGTCAAGTACAACACTTCCTGTTTGCCCAGAGTGGACACACAGGGGGGTGTTACTCCACAGCCAGGAGGACTTCCTGTCACACCTGGTCTGGAGCATCCTCCACCTGCGTGTGACCAGGTTGGGGGGGTGTTCCTGGGAGACCCCATAAAAGGGGCTGGTCACGCAGACACCTCCCTTCTTCTTCCTCTTGAAACTGAAGTATTTTGCTGTCTGCTGGCTCTCAGCCACCAGGACATGGGCTCATTCCCATATGGGATGAACTCAAACCCTCTTCTGTAACTCTAAGCTAAAGCCTGCCTTCAGGGATCCAACCGTGAACTGAATGTGAGTAAACTTCCTTTTACTTTTAAAAGAAGACTGTTGTGTCTTTATTCTTTTTTGGGAGGGGTAAAAGGGGACTTACCAGGAACCAAACCCAAGCTGAACAAAGCCATATTAGATTGCTTAAATAAAGAGATTCAAACGAATCTACCAACTAGCTTCCTGCTATATATATTGGGGAATGCACTCTGCTACTGACTCACAAGCGTGAGTTAGGAAGGATACCATTAAATCAATATATCCTCTCCTAGTATCTACAACATCCCTTAACATTTTTTATAAAGAATCTGTGTGTTTCCCCCAAGTTCCTTTAACCTTTTCCTCTACTTTCATGATAATTTTAGATGGTCCTTTCCCCACCCTCGAAGGTTCTTTGAGATGGAGGCGATAAAAAAAAACTGTTTTTTTGCGGGCAAAAGCTCCGATCTCTATAAACTGGGGCTATGACATCTGCTAGGTTATTTTCAAGCCCTTTCCTGAGGAACAGAAGTAGGCATAGCAGACAAGATGCACCTTCCGAGTCCAGAATGAACCATTTTTTCCAAGCATCCCCAAAAGCTTGCTGAGAGCAGATTGAAGGATGCAAAAACATTTCTCCTCCATCTGGACAAGGAAGTCCACATCTTGGCTGCCTTCAAGAAAACGTAGTGAGGGAGCTGACAAGAGAGAAGAGGAAGGAGCCTATTATAAGAGGCAGGCCAGAGTGTTTTTTCTCAGAGTCGGAGACTCAAGAAGGAGAAGTTCTCCCAGGTGGGAGGCAGGAAGATTCAACTCTCTGAGGACTACATAGATATATTTATAATTTTATGAGGATCATATAAGGGTTATTATTCATGTATCTTTCTTTTTCTCTAGTTTTTTTCTGTTTGGTTTTTTTATTATTCTTTTTAGTTTAGTTTGAATTTAAAAGTCTATTAAATTTGATGGTCTATGTTTAGCGAAGTTTTTAATGTCTGATGTTTCAATGTGTTTTTAAACTTTTGTTGGAAGCTGCCCAGAGTGGCTGGGGAAACCCAGCCAGATGGGCGGGGTATGTATAAATAATACTATACTATACTATACTATACTATACTATACTATGACATGACATGACATGACATGACATGACATAATATTATAATAATATAATATAATATAATAATATAATATAATATAATATAATATAATATAATATAATATAATATAATAGTTGAAAACCTTCAATAAAATTAAAAGAATTAAAAATTAAATGATGTGTGAGTGAGCTTTCTGGGCATCTCCCCTGCAATCACTGACCTGGACCCAGACCCCTCACACTCTCAGAGCATCCCCTGGGTTCCTAAGATCCTATTTCTAGGGGCTTGGCCCAAACACACAGCAGGGAGAACCAGCTAGCTCTCATCCCCTGCTCTTGCCAGCCAAAGCCACCATCTTCTACCCAGGCCAGAATTGCCACTCCGGCAAGCGTACCTGTCTGTGATGCCACACACGTTGAAGTACACCTCAAAGTACTTGCCGAGCCGGTGCAGACGGACCATGTCTAACTCGATGGGCTGCCGGTCCACGCTAACCATCTGCATGCACCCATGGAAGGCCGTTTGGTTGGAGGCACAGCCGGTACGAGAGGCTGGCTTGGGGCAGCCTAGGAAAGACACAGCAGCCATCAGGCGAAAGGAAGGGGGAAATTCCTCCGTTACAGTTCACGAAACAGAAACAAAAAAAGTGTGTGGATGAGGAAATAACGTGATGCCCTGTGTATTATATGTGGGATGTGGGTGGCGCTGTGGGTTAAACCACAGAGCCTAAGGCTTGCTGATCAGAAGGTCGGCAGTTCGAATCCCTGCGACGGGGTGAGCTCCCGTTGCTCGGTCCCTGCTCCTGCCAACCTAGCAGTTTGAAAGCACGTCAAAGTGCGAGTAGATAAACAGGTACCGCTCTGGTGGGAAGGTAAACGGCGTTTCCGTGCACTGCTCTGGTTCGCCAGAATCGGCTTATTCATGCTGGCCACATGACCTGGAAGCTGTATGCCGGCTCCCTAAGCCAGTAAAGCGAGATGAGTGCCGCAACCCCAGAGTTGTCCGCGACTGGACCTAATGGTCAGGGTTTCCTTTACCTTTACTATTGTACATTTAGTTTGCAATGCATTTTGCTTTTGGGCTTCTTCTGTCCTGTTTTTTTTACTTTGGAGGTGATGGCACTGATGACTAGCCCCCATTTCTAGAACAGTCCTCCTTAGCCTACGCTCCTCCTTTCCGTGACCATGAGATTTAGCTAGGCCTCGTTCCAACACCTTCAATTTGCACCTAGATTAAAATGGCTTAAAACGACTGAGCCGTTTGTTCCTCTTTTCATTTTTATTATTTATTAAATGTATGGTTCACTCTTTTCCCAAGGTAACTCAGAGCAGCTTACAATACATGTGCCTAGCTGCCTCCCCATCTTTTCTCAGGTGCCCTTAATAGTTGTTCTCAAAACCAGTACATCAGCAGGCAGCTCCCATGGACCCATAGAGCTTGCTGCTGTCAGGGGCTGGGCTGAGGAGGAATGGTGGGGGGGTCACTGCCCCTTCTCCCAAACCTTCCCGAGAACAAGAGGACATTATAGATTTAGAGCAGTGGTTTGCAGAAGGTCACAGTTCAGAGGCTGCAGAGGGGAGAAGCTGGGGAATATTGGGGGAGCAGCAGGAAGAAGCAGCAGCACCAGGGGAGAGACAGCTGACAGACTCAGTGTCCTTGGAAAGCATTCCTGACCCCCCTCTCCCAGGACCAGACAAGCATTGAGGGTAGTAGAACAAAAAGGCTCAGAGGCAGAAAGCTCAGATTAGCCAACGCAGGGGTGACGTAGAATAGGAGAGACGTAGGGGATGGGACTTTACTTGGAGCAACGCCATTATCTAGGGGAGACCGCATTCCTTCATGTCTTTCTGTGACTATTGAATAAATTACTTGGTGGGGGCTGCTAGGGGCGCCTTGGAAGATGGCAGACAATACCATCTCTCCGGCTCTCACGAGGTAATTAAGGGGCTGATGATGGGAGTAAATCAGCCTCCCGGGGTCTCCCTAGGGGATAGGGAGACACAGCCTTGTCCGCAGTTGCCAATAAATCATCCCTGAGTTCGAAAGAAGGAGGGGGTGGGGGCACTGGACAGAAAGCCCTCGAGTGAGATTCTGGATCTACCTGATGCTGCTTCCGAGAGCGACCTGGTTGCATTGCTTAAGATAATATAATCGGATGTAAGTAAATGCACATGCTTTGAGCGAAGGAAAGGGTGTTTTATCTGCTAATTAAATCTACTGATGAGAAGTTAAGAGTGATGGGATGGAACGAACAGAAGACTGCAGCAAAGAATCACAGCTATGTCGGTATGTGGAAACGGAATGGAAGGGGGAGGGGGCGGAAAACTTCTTTCTTTTTCAATATGCTTTACTTAACAACCCCTCCCCTAGTAGAACCGTCACATGATTGATTGATAGCAAGTGAGATTGGAAAACAAACTGTGTGGAAATGAAAATATTAACTAAGGATTTTGTTTTGTGGAAGATCTGGAACGAGAAAGGCTTTCCTGTTGCGCAGTTATGAGATCCGCCATTATGAGACAGACTTTGTTGCGATATCTATGGTCAAAGGGGGAGTTGGGCCACTGTTTTGCTACTATGTGAGGATTGTAAATCTGAATGGGCGAAAACTCCCCTGGAAAGACTAATTTATGGTGCAACTGGTCTGGGAAAATTAAGGAGCAGGCGCTAGACTGTATTTCATCAGAACTGTCAAAAATGGCGCCGTCCGCTCGAACAGGACTTTTGGATCACCGTGTCAGATGAATTACGGGAGAGCGTTACAAAGTTCACACAGAAACATAAATAATGCTTGATTCAACTTGCTTATGGAAACACTCGGAGGTTATTAAGAAGAAAAAGGATAACAGCAAGGAGATGGGAAGATGGGACTTGTGGATATCAAAGCAACAGAAATATGAGATGATTAGACCCTTACTGAACTTGAAGCATGGGTACCCCCAACAAAAATTTAAAATTTGGCTAATTATTTGGAGTGTACAGTGGTGCCTCGCAAGACGAAATTAATTCGTTCTGCGAGTTTCTTCGTCTTGCAGATTTTTCGTCTTGCGAAGCACGGCTATTAACGGTACTAGCGGTTTTAAGAAAAAGGAAACAAACTCGCAAGAACTCGCAAGACGTTTTCGTCTTGCGAAGCAAGCCCATAGGGAAATTCATCTTGTGAAGCAACTCAAAAAAAAACGGAAAACTCTTTCGTCTTGCGAGTTTTTCGTCTTGCGAGGCATTCGTCTTGCGAGGTACCACTGTATTATGTATTGGTATAATTTGGTATAACTAATGTGATAAGATTGGTTTGTTAATTGGAAACTTAATAAAAAAAAATAAAAAAAATAAAAAAAATTACTTGGTAAGAACTTTTATTGTTTCTCTTCTTCTTGGCTGCTACATGGGAGGGATAGGATTCCATGAAGCCTGACGGCTGCCTATTAGTTAACCAACCATCAGCCCACCCTCTTGGGGAAAAAATGACCAGTTCCCCCTTTAACCAACCCAGAACCCACCTCCAAAGAAGTACTGGTTCCCCGTGCGCAGCTGAATGTCTCTGTCAACGCGGAAGCTGGCGTCATTCTGGTCATCGATGGTGATGACGGCCATGGTTTCGCGCACCATCAAGGCCACCGAATGCCAGAAGCCATCATTCAGGCGATATCCTGTGGGTGGAGGGACACGAGGGGATAAGACTCCTCAGACTCCTCACGCTGGAGCCACGAGTCCCCACATCTGGGGCCACCAAAGCCCTCAATGAAATATCTGCTAACTTGAGTGATTCTGATGACACAATGCAACAGAATGCATAATTTTTAAAACAAAAACAAAAAAACCCAAACAGCAGGCTAGGTTGCGTTCCTCCGTTTTGCTTCCAGGGCAGGTATTTTAAAGTTTCACCTCAAAGCAATTACAGTGGTACCTTGGTTCTCAAACTTTCCAGAAGTCCGTTCCAAAACCAAAGTGTTCCAAAACCAAGGCGCGCTTTCCCATAGAAAGTAATGCAAAAAGGACTAATCCGTTCCAGACTTTTAAAAACAACCCCTAAAACAGCAATTTAACATGAATTTTACTGTCTAAGTAGACCACTGATCCAAAAAATGAAAGCAATAAACAATGTACAGTGGTACCTCTGGTTAAGTACTTAATTCGTTCTGGAGGTCCATTCTTAACCTGAAGCTGTTCTTAACCTGAAGCACCACTTTAGCTAATGGGGCCTCCTGCTGCCGCCACACGATTTCTGTTCTCATCCTGAAGCAAAGTTCTTAACCCGAGGTACTATTTCTGGGTTAGTGGAATCTGTAACCTGAAGCGTATGTAACCTGAAGCGTCTGTAACCCGAGGTACCACTGTACTGCAGTCACACAATCAATCCATCAGTAACCGAACTGGGTTCCACACAGTCAAGAAAACAAAAGAAAGCCGCAAAAACAAGAATGCAGAATAAACAGCAAAAACAGACAGATCTCAGCGTAACACTTGGAACGGAAGCGTGGCACTCAAAACGGAGCACATTCGGCTTCCGAAAAAGGTTCGCAAACCGGAACACTTACTTCCGGGTTTGCAGCGTTCGGTTTCCAAGTTGTTCAACTACTAAGCCGTTCCGAGAACCTAGGCACCACTGTAGAAGAAAACCGTCCCTCCTCCGTCCCCTCCCCATACCTGCCGCAAACTCCAGCTTCTTGGTCTTCGTTTTGGTTTTCGGCTGAGCGATGGTCACGTTGATCTGCCCGTCGCTCAGCACCATCTCGAGCCAGCCCAGGTCGTCTGCAAAGGACGTGTACATGAGCAGCCCCACAACGTCCCAGGTGCGGAAGCTGAAGCTGACGGCCAGCTGATTGCGCCGCGGGTACCCGGGCACCTGCAAGAAGTTGTTGACCCCGGCGAAGGTGAAGGGGAACAAGAGGTTGTCTCGACAGTAGTCGCCCAAGTGGCCCTGAAACAAAGGAGGAGGCAGCTAAGGAGGTGGCTTGGTTGCTGTTCCATCACAGCAGGGCCATATGCTCCTGTGACTCCACTGTGCAGCAGATGGACTTATTAACAGGCACACAACTCTGCAGGTTGCAAATCTCTGGCTTCTTTTGGACTAAAATTAATGTTATCATGTTTCTGGTGCTAAGAACAGGGCAATGTCTGAAGTAGCCTCAGAAGTAGGTGGAAACAGAGGCGTAACTCCACTCGGCGTTCTCCTTCCCTTTACTCCTTTGACTTTCTTTCCTTTTTTAAATATGATTTTTATTAAATTTTATGTTTTACAATTTCAGATAAACATTTTACATACTTAAGGTATCCATGACTTCCCCTCTTCTCTTTCTGTGGTTCATTTTACGTATCTTATATCCCTGCATATTTTACAAAAACTATACCAATCGGTTTTCCATTATTGCATCCACCAAAACTTAGTTACCCTGTTGAATTTATCTTAATGCTGTCAGCGTTTTCAGCTGTGCACAATTATTTTCCATATATTCGAGAAACGTTTTCCAATCTTCTTTAAATGTTCATCTTGTTTTCATATTATATATGTTAAGTCTACAAGTTGTGCATATTTTGTCAATTTAAGTTGCCAATCTTCTTTGGTTGGGACCTCCCTTACTTTCCATTTTGGGGCTAACAAAACACAGGCTGCGAAAATGTCAGTAAGGTCAACTGCAAGCCCTGCTTCTCAGCTGTTCAGAACCTCAAACTTCAAGATGCAACTGCATCACCCAAAATTGCAAATGTGCAATCGCAAAATACATGCAACATTCAGCAAGGAATAAGAGTCCATCTTTCTGTTCAGGTGCTATTTTTATCTTCCTGAAGCAGCTCTTCTTACAGAAAAATGAGCTGCAGCCATACACTGTATACAACATTGTCCTTTTCTCTCTCAGTTGCTCCCCACTGAACAGCTGATGGGCAGCAGACCCAGAGGAAAATATGTCTGGGGGCTGAATATGCAGGCATCTCTATAAAAGTCTACTTGCTTCTGAATTTCCTAGAGAGAGAAAATAACAGAAGTGCAGAGGGCTGCATGGTCAATGCGAGCCTCATAATAGAATAAGTGTAAGCCGAAGAGCCCTACATTTGGACTATTATGGTGCTGGAGGAGACTCTTGAGAGTCCCATGGACTGCAAGAAGATCAAACCTATCCATTCTTAAGGAAATCAGCTCTGAGTGCTCACTGGAAGGACAGATCCTGAAGCTGAGGCTCCAATACTTTGGCCACCTCATGAGAAGAGAAGACTCCCTGGAAAAGACCCTGGTGTTGGGAAAGATGGAGGGCACAAGGAGAAGGGGGCAACAGAGGACGAGATAGTTGGACAGTGTCCTCGAAGCTACCAGCATGAGTTTGACCAAACTGCGGGAGGCAGTGGAAGACAGGAGTGCCTGGCGTGCTCTGGTCCATGGGGTCACGAAGAGTCGGACACAACTAAACGGCTAAACAACAACACAAGGCCCTAGAGCCCTACATTTGGACTTCCTCTGTCTCAGCAAACATCTACAACAGAGTCAGGGGCAACTAAACAAAGTTTTCTCTGTGTGTTTTTGCAGACCCCAGCAACACGTTCATCCTCACCTCGATCCTAATAGACGGTTTACGACGTCTTGCCAAGTTGCTGATATAGACCAAATTGTAGGCAATGTTTTCCATGCAGCCACGGAAGTTTGGCCGATAGACAAGGCGCTGCTTCTCATAGTTCATTATTCCTCCAAAGAAGATCTGCAGAAGTCAAGGAAACCCAGAAGGGATCAAATATGTAAGGCTGGGAAACACTGAAAGGTACCACTGCCATGGAGAAAGGGAGAAGAGCAGGGTTCAATTTGGGGCTTCAATTTAAAATCTCCAATCAGGGCATTGCACGTGTAAACCCCTGGCAGAGCTGTGAGCAGCTGCCCACCATGCCATGCCATCCCAATCACCTCTTTGTCCAGGTCAAGCTGATCAAACTCTCCGTTAAGGCGGTACTGCAAGACCTCCCCGTCCAAGCTGAAATTGACAAATCGCCTGTAGCGGTCGATGCGAACTTGGTGCCAGTGTTGGTCATCCAAGAGACTTCCCAGTTTCATAATCGTCTCCCCTCCGCTCATGTTTAGTGAGCTGTTGCCTGGGGAGCAGAAACAGCATGTCAGCAGGATGCTGGAGATATTGTCCGCAGAAGAGCAGAGCCAAGTCATTCGAGTTCTTTCCGTGCCCCTCTAAAATCCAACTTTTGGCCTTGGTTATTTGGTGAGCCAGTATATACCCACGGGCAGAAGACAGACAAAGAACGCTGTTTTTCCTTACTGGAAGTAAGTTCCCAGAAAACTGAGCAAAAGGTCAATTTTGAAGCTGCAACTCAGGAATTTGGGTGGCTGAAGAACACTGTTCCAGGAATCCTGCAGATCTCTGAATCGAAGATCTCCAACAGCTTTCAGGGCGTTTTAAACTGCTTTTTTATTATATTAATTGTCATATTTTTTTGTTTCCTTTTAAAACAGCATTATTTGTTTGCCACTCTGGGCTTTTTGGGAAGGAAGGGCAGGACACAAAATCAAATCAATCAGTGAACTAAGTTAATACAATAATAGACCATTCATATAACAATATATTATTCTATTATTTATTTAATATCTGCAGGCGTGGCAGTGGATGTGTGACGGACTGCAGTCTTGCCTTGGTAACAGCCTGGATGAAAGCCAAAAAACTGAAGTTCAATCCAGCTAAGTCTGTTAGTGGGTGGTTCCCTACACTCCCTCTGAAGGAGCAGATAAGATAGCTTGGGGGTCCTCCTGGATCCTTTGCTGTTGCTTGAGGCTCAGGCGGCCTCAGTGATGTGGAGTGCCTTCCATCAGCTTGGGCTGGTGGCTCAGCTGTGCCTCTATTTGGACAGGGGTAGCCTAACTTCTGTTGTCTATGCTCTAGTGGCCTCTAGGTTGGATTAGGTCTTCTCTTGTACACTATTTAATACAAAGCTTGATGACTAAGCTCTTTAGCGACGAAACGCCAGGTTACCGGAACAACGTCCGAGCACTGAACCACTGATACATTACAAGTGGACCATTTATTACCACGTTTGCCATTGTTCAAGATAAAATCTGTTTTGGAAAGAGAAGAAATGAGCACTGAACCGCTGACATATTACAAGGGAACTCTTTATTTACTGTGTTTGCTATTGTTTAAGATAAAACCTATTTGGGAAAGAAATTACTTCTGTCATTTTTGGGGACGTTTATTGTTTGTTTACAGAAACAGTGGTATCTCAGTTGTTGAGCATAATCTGTTCTGGAACACCATTTGACTTCCGAAAAGTTCGGCAACTGAGGCGTAAAGGGCAGTTGGCAATTTCAATAGAGAAATTTGGGGAAAAAACGCAGCGGGAGCTGTTCAATTTCCGAGGCGTGTTTGAAAACGGAAACATTTACTTCCAGGTTTTCGGCATTTGAAAACCAATATGTTTGGCTTCCGAGACACTCAGAAAACCGAGGTACCACTGATATAAGGGAAAGGTAAAGGGATCCCTGACCATTAGGTCCAGTCATGGCCGACTCTGGGGTTGCGGCGCTCATCTCGCTTTATTGGCCGAGGGAGCCGGTGTACAGCTTCCAGGTCATGTGGCCAGCATGACTAAACCGCTTCTGGCGAACCAGAGCAGCGCACGGAAACACTGTTTACCTTCCCGCTGGAGTGGTACCTATTTATCTACTTGCACTTTGACATGCTTTTGAACTGCTAGGTTGGCAGGAGCAGGGACCGAGCAACGGGAGCTCACCCCATGGCGGGGATTCAAACCGCCGACCTTCTGATCGGCAAGTCCTAGACTCTGTGGTTTAACCCACAGTGCCACCCGCGTCCCTTTACCACTTTACCACTGATATTATCTTGTGTCTATTCACAGGTGTGGCAGATGTGGGTTGCAATTTCGAAGGATGAAAGAAGTGTGGGGCCCTTACTCCAGCCAGCTTTATCCTCCACAGACGTTTTCTCCCAGCTAAGCTCACTTTTGGTATCGAGAGTTTAGCTGAGATAAAAGTACCTGGGGAGATGGAAGCATGGGGATGAAGGGCAGCAGAAAGGTTTGGCGTGCACCCATCCACCCTTTCGCATGCCCTTTAAATCTCTCTCCCAAATACAGTACACCCATTTCACATGCAAATGCGATGCTCACATTTAAAGATGAAAGTCTATCAACTTTATGTCATTTGAGCTCAATATCATCTCTGCTTAGCCTGAGCTGCTTAGCGGGCTCAGCTGCCAAAGTCTTGCATGCAGACGTTGCAAACTGCACCACCTCTGCCAGAAAGCTTCACAGGAGAGGTCTGCTAAACGAAATCTTAAATCTCAGCACCCTGAAACATCTGCATGCATTGCTATGAGTTTGACTGCCTTGATTAATGTTATGCCTTCATTGTGCTTCTGTAGTAGTAGCAATAATAATAATAATAATAATAATAATAATAATAATAATAATAATAATTTATTATCTATACCCTGCCCATCTGGCTGGGTTTCCCCAGCCACTCTGGGCGTCTCCCAACAGAATATTAAAAACATGATAAAACATCAAACATTAAAAGCTTCCCTAAACAGGGTTGCCTTCAGATGTCTTCTAAAAGTCAGATAATTGTTTATTTCCTTGACATCTAATGGGAGGGCGTTCCACAGGGAGGCCGCCACTACCGAGAAGGCCCTCTGCCTGGTTTCCCGTAACCTCTCTTCTTGCAGTGAGGGAACCGCCAGAAGGCCCTTGGAGCAGGACCTCAGTGTCCGGGCTGAACGATGGTGGCGGAGACGCTCCTTCAGGTATACTGGAACACCCACCCATTAGATGTCAAGGAGTTAAAGAACTACACAACTTTTAGAAGACACCTGAAGACAGCCCTGTATGGGGAAGTTTTTAATATTTGATGTTATATTATGTTTTTATATGTGTTGGAAGGTGGAGCAACCCAGCCAGATGGGCAGGGTATAAATAATAAAATTGTTGTTGTTGTTGTTATCATTTGTTTACTCTCACGCCAATCAAGGATATTCACAATGAGTTATGTCACAACTGCAGATCTCCACCCAGGTACCCAATCACTGCCTTAGCAGTCTGTCACCAACTCCCACCAGCGTGGTCAACGGTCAGGGATGATGGGACTTGGAGCCCAATGACAGCTGGAGGGCACCACGTTGCCTATCTCTGAGTTGGGACTTGCATGCTTCCCCCCCCCAAGCTCACCAAGGCTTATGCTGAAGACCAGTTGGGCCTGCTGCAGTTCCAGGCTGATGTAGTCACCCTGGGCCCCCGCCGCGTACATTAAGATCCCCTCGCGTTCCATCGTCTTGAAGTTGAACCCAAGCATGTCTTGGACGGTACGGACCGTTCTGGTGCGGAACTTGTAGGCGATGGCATCGTCACCATCGAAATATAAGACGTCAGACTCTGCGGGGAAGAGGAGCACAGCAGTTGCACAGCTGCTTCCAGTCAAGTCTCCTTTCCAAGTAAAGGTAAAGGGACCCCTGACCCTTAGGTCCAGTCGTGGCCGACTCTGGGGTTGCGGCGCTCATCTCGCTTTAATGGCCAAGGGAGCCGGTGTACATCTTCCGGGTCATGTGGCCAGCATGACTAAGCCGCTTCTGGCGAACCAGAGCTGAGCTGTACATGGAAACACCGTTTACCTTCCTGCTGGAGCGGTACCTATTTATCTAATTGACTTTGACGTGCTTTCGAACTGCTAGGTTGGCAGGAGCAGGGACCGAGCAACGGGAGCTCACCCCGTCACGGGGATTCGAACCGCCGACCTTCTGATCGGCAAGTCCTAGGCTCTGTGGTTTAACCCACAGCGCCACATGTGTCCCCCCTTTCCAAGTACGACAGTACAATAGTAGCCAGTCCCATTGCCAATGCAATCCCAAATTAGACCAACAGGACCTTGGCTGGTGCAAAGTTTGATCAATACTAAGAGCCTCAGCTACTAAGGTATATTTTCATCTCAGGTTGCAATACTTTCCTGAATACCTTCCGCTCTGAGAATGGCTCTCCCCATCTTATCTAGCTCTCTCTCCTCAGCCCTAGATATGTCACACCTCGAAGACATCTGGAAAAGCACCCTCTTCCCCTTCCCCGCCCAGTTTGCTACGAAAAAACAAACAAACCAATACATGCACCATATTTTCCTCTTTTAACCAAAGACTGGGGGGAGCAATCAATTTCCAAACGGCTTCTCCACAAATACAAGTTTTTATTTTGAGTATGTGCTATGATTATGGATTTTTTTGTTAATGTAAAAAAAGTAAAAGGGAGTCATGTTGGTCCGTAATATCAACACTGTTTTTTGTGACAGTACTCACTGGTACGCAATACTGTCACCTCTCTCTGTCTTTGCTGCTCCTGGTAACTATTTTGTGCTGGCACCACAACACTTGGATCAAGATAAGAGTACCAGCACCTCATTCATTTTTTTTAATGAAAAGCACTGCCTATTAGGAAAACACATTTATCAAGGCAAATAAAAAATCTGGGCATGTTCAAAATGTATTAACAAATGTATTGCCCTAATGCAGGAATTTCAGAGCCCAAAGTAAAATAATCTGAATAGAAAGATAACACACTTCAGATATTTTCAGGGTGTCTCCCACAAATCTTCTTTTACTTGGAAGGTATAAACAGCATCCAGGTATTTCACGTTTCTGTGAAGCAGTTGTTTTTAGAATGCCGTGGAATGTTAGCATGTGTTTTAATCTGGTTTTTGGCTTATTGTTGATACAGCGGTACCTCGGGTTCAGAACTTAATTCGTTCCGGAGGTCCATTCTTAACCTGAAACTGTTCTTAACCTGAGGTACCACTTTAGCTAATGGGGCCTCCCACTGCCACCGCACAATTTCTGTTCTCATCCTGAGGTAAAGTTCTTAACCTGAGGTACTATTTCTGGGTTAGCGGAGTCTGACATTACCACCTTTCTGACACCAGCCTGAGGTACCACTGTATTTTTGAATATTGCAAATTGGGTTTGTTAAACTATTTTTTTTATTGATAATGCTACTGCTTTATCCTTTTCGTAAACCGCTTTGGGGTTTTTATCACAAGAGAGCAGCGCGCTGCACATAAATCTCGGAGTGGGGAAATAAAAATGAAATGAAATAAATGAAAGGGAAGTTGACATTCCCAGCTTGAATCACTTACGGTAGTAGCAGCCGTAAAGGCCCACGCGTAAGCCAATGGAACCATGTGGATTCCAGGCCACAGGGATGATACGGAGGTACCGAGCCAGGATGGGGTGATGTAGGTTGTGGAGGGCCACGCCGCTTGCATTCACATTGCCAAAAAATGTCTGCACAAGGGGAAACAAAGGGGTGATGGGAAGAGAAACTTTTCAAGAGCAGCAGCACGATCAGCCATGGGAGGGCTGTCTTCCTAGGCACACAAACACTTTGTGGATTTCAGAACTAAGAGCCAAAAGGAGGGATGAGAAATTAAGGCAATAGAATGCAAAATCTCCAGGCAAGGGCATTTTTTTCTCCCCATGTAGGAAGTCCCAGGTTCGTTCTTTGCCATTTGCCATGGAAAGGAACTTGGAAAAAATCTCTGCCCGAGACCTTGAAGGCACACAGTCAATTGGGAAATGGCATATTTATTTTCGATATTTACGAGTCACTTTTCACGGTAATGGCACAAGGCTGCTTCCGTACAGTATTAGGATGCAGTACAACGCAAACAAGTAAGAGCAAGCCAACTTACCAAGTCGTCCTACTACATCATAATAATAATATAATAATAATTTATTATTTATACTCCGCCCATCTGGCTGGGCTTCCCCAGCCACTCTGGGCGGCTTCTAGCAAAATATTAAACTACAATAATTCATCAAATATTAAAAGCTTCCCTAAACAGGGCTGCCTTCAGATGTCTTCTAAAAGTCAGATAGTTGTTTATTTCTTTGACAGCTGGTGGGAGGGTGTTCCACAGTGCGGGCACCACTACTGAGAAGGCCCTCTGCCTAGTTCCCTGTAACTTCACTTCTCGCCATGAGGGAACCACCAGAAGGCCCTCGGAGCTGGACCTCAGTGTCCGGGCTGAACGATGCAGGTGGAGACGTTCCTTCAGGTACACTGGGCTGAGGCCGTTTAGGGCTTTAAAGGTCAGCACCAACACTTTGAATTGTGCCCGGAAACATACTGGGAGCCAATGTACGTAGGTCTTTCAGGACATAAAAACAAGCGTATATTAGCAAAAGACTCCCTCAAGCCCTGTATAGGGGCACATCAAAAAAAATTTTAATAGGCATCTGTAATTGACAAGTCTTGAATATCTGCTTAAGGGCCTGCAAAGAAAGAGCCACCCAAATCTCACCTGGGAGGCAATTTCATTTTGGTGGGTGGGGCTACTGGTGAAAAGGCCATGCCCACTCCAGCCAAACTGATGCACTGACAGGTATACAAGGAGGACCTTCAAGGCTGATGTTAAAGCAGGTATAGCCAATATGGCAGCCTCCAGATGTTGTGGACTGCAATCCCCATCGGGCCCAGTCAGCACGGCCAAATTGTAGAATAACCAGCCTCATATAACCAACATGATGAAGTCGAATTAATGCATGAAGGGGTTAATACCATAGAGTAAGCTGTCCTGCCAGGCTTAGCTATGTCCACTTCCCCTTACCTTGGGAAGGACTATGTAATCAGGGCTTTGTTCAACCTTAGTCTACCTGAGAAGCTCTCTGCGTCAAGAGGTTTGAGCTGGTTGCTCCAACTCAACCGCATGGCTCTCACAAGCCATTCTTGACTTCCTGCTCCAATAATTTAGGAACTTTCACCACTTTGTAGCTAAGCCAAGCTATACCGCCTGTGCAACTTTCTAAAGCACATGAATCTGACCTTTGGAGAGTTGATAAGTAAACCACTTTTTAACTTATCAAAAATGTGGTCTTTTTCTATGCTAGTGGAAGTGAGAAACTTTGAAAGGAATTTGGAGGGGCATATTTTAAAGTTTGTATTTCCATGCTTTACTTCATGACTTCAAATCTCTGCTGGGGTTTTCTCACCAAAGAGTACTGGCCCCAGATCTGGATCTTGGCATCCAGGGAATTCTCCTTTCTATATATGTATTTTGAACCAACACATATATTAGGGGTGGTGGGAACTGGTGGCTGAGCAAAACGTGTGTGTTCCTTTTTTGCACCATATAAAGATATGGACACAGAATCTACAACAGGCGATTCTAGAGGTTAAGTCTGGGAATCTCTACATAGCAAAGGATTGTTGTTTTCAGTAGCCACAAATCATGAAGAAAACTGCGTAGATCCCCTGCAAATCCACAACAGGAAGTTGAAAAGGCTGTGGTGCCCAAGTAGGAAAACACAGCAGTTCTGGAGCCAAGAAGCAGAATAAACGAGAGGGACTTTTCAGATGGAATTACCTAGTGACCCTTCAGTATAGGCGTGGGGAACTATTATCTCCTCAAACCCCTTATAGGCCAGGTTTTGGCAGGCAGGTGCCCACCCACCAATCACCTGATGTCACAATGCTGCCCCCTCCCTGTTGGAAGGTAGGGACAGAAACTCTTCTCTCACCCAATTGCTCCCTTGTTGAAAGTAAGGCTTCCAGTTGCTGGGGTGGTCCCCATAGAGCACAATGTAGCGTGTCACCCAGTTGTAGGTATTGAAGGTCCCCTGAGTGGCGATGGCGTTGATACGGCATTTCTTGGTCAGGTCAATCTGCAGCCACGGTTGCTTGTCTTGCGGGTCGGGAGACCAGCCTCCGGCACCTGAAAGAGGGTGGGGAGGACAAGATACGGGAAACGGTTGCTTTCGTGGAATCCTAGAATTGTATAGCCGGAAGGGACTGTGACGTTAACATATGAGAGTGCTGGAGGTGAAATAGTTAAACAAGTTACCCAATCAGAACCCAGGGGGGGTGGAGTCAGAGGGACTATAAAACCAGCTCTGGGAGGGGCGAAAGGGGAGTTCGTTGGGAGTTGGGTGGTTGGTTGGAGTGGGAGTGAATTTATCCCAATTCACTGTGGGTAGGTTGAGTTAAAGTAAAGGTAAAGGGACCCCTGACCATTAGGTCCAGTCGTGACCGACTCTGGGGTTGCGGCGCTCATCTCGCTTTATTGGCCGAGGAGCCGGCGTACAGCTTCCGGGTCATGTGGCCAGCATGACTAAGCCGCTTCTGGTGAACCAGAGCAGCGCATGGAAACGCCGTTTACCTTCCCGCCAGAGTGGTACCTATTTATCTACTTTACTTTGATGTGCTTTCAAACTGCTAGGTTGGGAGGAGCAGGGACCGAGCAACAGGAGCTCACCCCGTCATGGGGATTCGAACTGCCGACCTTCTGATCGGCAAGTCCTAGACTCTGTTGAGTTAGTGTAGCGAAATAAGCTGAGTCAAGAACAGTTAGGAGCTAGGAAGACAAGTAAGTATCTGAGAGGTGGTTTAGGGAGTGAGAGCAGGTAGCGGAAGTTATAGGTCTGGATAGGCACCCCATGAATGTAATTGACCGATACTGTTTATGAAACCACACACTCATTAAACTGCAATAAATAAACAGAAGTTTATGTTCCAGTTTAACCCTGACTGGACTCAGTTTTGTACCAAGTAGGGCCTGGGTGGTGACAGCAAGAAATAAAGTGGTGGCACAGGGATCAATAGACGGTGAAACGTCCGTGGACCCTGTGTGGTCGCCACAGGGACACAGATGGTTATCTAGTCTGACCCCCTGCAATGAAGGAATTCTACCCATGAACATCCCTGGCTGGGCTCGAACCACCAAACTTCTGGTTGACAGCCAGATTTTCTGCACTTTCTGGAGCAGAACTACAGACACACAACACCACACGTAGCTCGGCAGGGCACGTCCTGGGGCTCTGATCGCAGCCAAATGGCTCAGATAGGGATCCCCTGACCCTACCAAACGTGGTTGGACTCCAGTTCCCAGCAGCCCCAACCAACATGGCCAATGGTCAAGGATGATGGGCACAGATAATAACACAGTAGTACCTCACGTTACATAACCTTCTGGTTACGTAAACTTCAGGATGTGAACGCGGCAAACCCGGGTGTATTTTTTCGGGTTTCGCCGTGCGTGCATGCGCAGAAGCGCTCTACCGCGCCGCTTGCATGCACAGAACAAGCACCGCCAGTAGAGAAAACTTCGGGATCTGACTGGAGCTCCGGAACGGATCCCATTCGCAACCAGAGTAACCACTGTAATAATAATAATAATATATTTATAGCCCGCCCATCTGGCTGGGTTTCCCCAGCCACTCTGGGCGGCTCCCAACAGAATATTAAACAGAATAAAACTTCAGACATTAAAAACTTCCCTAAACAGGGCTGCCTTCAGATGTCTTCTAAAAGTCAGATAGTTCTTTATCTCCTTGACCTCTGAAGGAAGAATGTTCCGCAGGATGGGGGCCACCACCGAGAAGGCCCTCTGCCTGGTTCCCTGTAACTTTGCTTCTTGCAGTGAGGGAATGCCAGAAGGCCCTTGGCGCTGGACCTCAGTGTCCGGACTGAACGATGGGGGTGGAGATGCTCCTTTACATATACTGAGCTGAGGCCATTTAGGGCTTTAAAGGTCAGCATCAACACTTTGAATTGTGCTCGGAAACATACTGAGAGCCAAATTACTATATTTAACATACTTATTAAACAAATGTAATACACAAACAGATATATGTGCTTTCATAAACAACGCATAACACACAAAAAAAATAAATTTTAAAAGCTTTAAAGATGTTTTTTTCCCTGAAGGTTGCCAAGGGCCACCAAAAAAGGCCTTGTGGGCCGCATGGTTGGACCACCCTGATTTAGTGTGACAACCACAAGCACAAATCCAGCATTTAGAGACCATGTGCTTCTCCGGTGGCTGGATCCAGTATAGCAATCGTCGCCTACAAGCAACACATTCCACTGCCATGCATTGCTTGTGAACCGCCTTGGGACAGCCGGCCAATTTTGGAAGACAGTCAACAAAACTCAATGGGCCACTGGCTTAGTCTTGCATCTGTTAATGCTACTGAGCTGGAGAGAGCGTGAAGTCTGTCCCCCCATGATCAACTCACCATAAATCCGAGCGAAAGTGGCAGCGCGGAAGATGTTGGATCGGGAAGATGCTGCGAGATTCCAGGTGTAGAGGGGGCCAACCAGTTCATGGTCACAAGTCCCTGCAGGGAAGAATAGGAAGAATGGAGTCTTTTGATGGGGGCACCTGTCCAAGGTGCAGAAACCTTGGGGCAGGGTTTTATTGCAGTGTATATTTTCTTTTTTACATTACGCTTAATGCTCTTAAAAATCTGTAAGTCGCTTGGATGCTCCTTATGATGGAAGTGACTTATAAATTGAAATCATCATCATAATCAGGGGTGCCAACTTGAGTTAAACATTGGAGGGGCCTGGTAAGCCCTGCATAACTGGTCATACAATGCAGCACCCCCCCCCCCATTTGAATGGCAATGCCAGTCAACTTGGGGTGGGTGGGTGGCCCCCTCAAATATTTTATTGGGGGGGGGCAAAGGGACCTCAGCCCCTAGGAGTTGGCTCCTATGGTGAGCTTGATGGACTAATGGCGAGACTCTGTTTGAGGCTGCTTCCTATGTTTTCAAAGCCATCTAAGGTTGCAGTCCTCAACATACCAGAGAGTTAAGTTCCACAGTGGGACTTACTTCTGAGTAAGCATCCGAAGCATGTCTACTGAGAAAAGCTTGGAGGGCAGCAGCTAGTAAGCTTACTGCCACACGTATGTGTAATAGCTGTTGTTAATTATTTTATTTAATTTTATTGATTTATAAAATTTACCAGTGGTCTCAGGGTGGGTTTCAACAAATCAATTTATCACCATCCTCAGTTGTTCACTTGCCAAATGCCAGCCATAAAATATCTACACAATTCTCTGATTCCTTGTTTAAAATTAACCATACCCATTCATTCCACTGATAACATTCCAAATTATAGACAGGTGCAATTCCTCATAGGCTTGGGGAAAGAGAAAAATATTTACTTAGTGCCAAAATCCAGCCAGTGCTGACAACCGCCTCAGGACAGGGGAGTACTCCATGGTGCCACCACTAAGAAGGCCCTGTTCCAGGCTCTGGCCAACCAGACTTTGGTTACTGCTGGCATGGCCAACAGGACAATCCGTGGCGGATCTCAATTCACAGGCAGAACAGTTTAGGGAGCACCCCTCTTTGAGACAGCAGAGTCCCATCCTCTTCAGGGCTTTACAGTTTTAAGCCAGCGCCTTGAATTGGGCTCAGTGATGAACTGAGCAGCCAGAACTAGCAGCAGATCACCACAGGCGGCCCAACGAATTCAAACTCATGCCATGGCGCTTTGCGCTAGCTGCTGTCTGCACACCATCATCAAGGGATGCCCTACACAAAGCACACTGCAGTAGTTGTATTATTTTATTGCTGTTAGCCGCCCTGAGCCCGGCTTCGGCTGGGAGGACGGGATATAAATAAAATTTATTATTTATTATAGCGAAGGAAAGGCACTCCAGACATGCTCAGATGATACACTATCACAGGGGTCAGCAACCTTTTTCAACCATGGGCCGGTCCACCGTCCCTCAGACCATGTGGTGGGCCGGACTATATTTTGAGGGGGGGGGGAATGAATGAATTTCTATGTTCCACCCAGAAATGCATTTTAAATAAAAAGCACACATTCTACTCATGTAAAAACACCAGGCAGGCCCCACAAATAACCCAGAGGTGCATTTTAAATAAAAGGGGACATTCTACTCATGTTAAAAAAATGCTGATTCGCGGGCCGGATCGATAAGGCGATTGGGCCGCATCCGGCCCACGGGCCTTAGGTTGCCTACCCCTGCGCTATCACTACCTCCCATGTAAAACAGGTTCCAGGGCAGAACCCCAGCCGGATTAAACTGCATGCCTTTAAAGTTCAGTTTTCTTGGACGTCAGCAGCCAAGACCAAGCGACAAAGTGAGCAGCTCCTGTTTTTCTTCCAGAGATGGCAAGGCACTCGCAGATCAGGCAGGCAGCACACTGAGCCTGTCACCGCTGCAAAATTGGAAGACCGTTTAACAACAGCAGCAGAGCTATCCACCGGCTCCCTCCCTCCAGGGTTATTATTTTTTCCCCCCTTCCACTGCAGAGAGTGGCTGGCACGCCCTTGCAGGCTCAGCTCCTGCCTGCCTCTATCTGCTAAAGAGCAAAATGGGGAAGCCCTCTCTCGTCCGCACCACCAGGCCAGCTATGAGACAGCAGAACAAGGCTTCGAGAAACAAATGGCCAGGGGTGCAAGGAAGTGAGACGCACTCCAGTTCCCTGAGCCAGTTCGAAAAGAGATGCACATTAGATCAAGGACAGATGTAGGAAGCCATTGACCTGCCCAAGGGGGGAAAACAAATAACAGGCATCGCCCCCACCAACCTCAGGAAACCTTCCAGCAAACTCACTAGTGCAGAGCTCTCTGGTGGAGAGGAACCCCAAACTACCCCCCCAACCCTGTTAAAAAATGAAGAGGGAAGCCATAGATAAGTGTAGAAGTCTGCAGAATCATCACACACACATCCCCCCAAAAAGCAGATAAGGAAGAAACGACCCAGACCTGTAACCTATTTTTGCAAGGCCCTGCATGGTGGGGTGGAAGGGGGGAGCAGGGGGCTGGCTTTCTCCTGCCCTCCCAGAGCACCAGTGTATGGAACAGGTTCCAGGCTCTCAGCCATCCCCACAAACAAACTGTGCAGCCTAAGAAAAAGTGTATATGTGTGTGTATGTGTGTGTTCAGATGGAAGAAAGGACCATTCGCTGGGCCTCTGTTTTGAGAGGGCCCAAGACACACACTCGCCCAAGAGCAAAGCGGGGATGGGGTGCTGTCAGGAAGCAGCTGATGAGGCCCAAATCTTTGGTACTGAGCCCCAGGTCCCTTGTCCCTCTTTCGGAAAAGGCAGCAACAACTTCGAATGCCTTACCAAAAAAACAAAAACAAACTTTGCCACCGCAAAGGGCACTGCTACCAGTCCCCAGCCCCCTTAATTTGCTCAGCGACCTAAATGTGCATCCACACGTGCCGATCCCCAGGCGCAAAGGTTACGCCAAATGAGCGCCTGTGCTCCGGGTCTCCGGGGGACCTTGTATCCGGGAAGCGTTGGATGGAAAGCCGCTTTCTCGACAGCTGGCCAGGATACCAACCAACCTCCAGCCCCGCCCGGCAGCTCCCCAAGTCGGGATTCCTTGCTAACACGGGATAAACACTCCGACCTGGGTGGCGGGGCAGGGGGTCTGGGGGAAGAGACGGGGAAGGGGACCCAGGCGTCCTGTGCCAAACGACCCCGACGCAGAAGCCTCTCCCGAGCGGGTTTCGAGGGATGGGGTGGCGATGTCTCCCGCGGCACGAACCCCGCCCGCCCCCGAGGTCCCCAGGGAGCCGCTCCCCGCACCCAAGACGCCGCATCCCGCGCGCAAACCCCGCGCATCGCCGCAAGCCCCTCTCCCCAAACGCTGCGCGCCCCGGAGCGCAGTCCGCCTTGTCCCCGCCCCGTGACCTTTCTCCCCCTCTCCCCTGCCGGCCCGATCCGGGCTGCTCCTGCTTCTGCCGCAATGCAGGTGCCGCCGCCGCCGCCGCGCCAAGTCCCGGGACACTCACGCCAGAACCAGCCCCCGTGGCCGGGCTGCAGGAGAGCGGCGACGGAGAGGACGAAGAGCATGGCGCGGCCGCCCATGCTCCAGCCGCGGCGCGGGCTGCTTCAGTGCGCTCCCGAGCCCAGCCGCCTGGCCATCGCCGCCGCACGTGCGCCCCTGCCCGCCTCCGCCTGCCGCTGGACGGAGCAAGCCCGGTGCGCGCGTCTCCGACGCGGGGAGCGAGCGCCGGCGCGCCTCCGCCCGGGACCAGCCGGCGGCCTCTCTCCCTCTCTCTCCACCGAGCTGATCGTTCCCGCCCCTTGGGGGGGAAGAGCGCTCTGCATAGGGTCAGAGGCAAGGTGGCCACCTTCGTTTTGGCCAAATAGAAGACAGGGCGGACGGTTTTCCTTTTCATCTGGTGGTGCTGAAGTGGCTTCCACGCGATCCATTACCATCTCTTGCAGTCTTACAAGGGGGGCCCCTCTGGAATTTGTCACACACACAGACATACATATGAATTTGTACATCTGTCTGTGCTGGCAACCCAGAGCTTAAAGGCAGATCTTTCAGAGGCCTTTTTGTTGGGGATAATTCAGAAATTCCCAGGTGTCCAAAAAGGTTATTTATGTATGCCATTTTGTTAGTCCAAAAATGGAAAACGGGTGGTCCCAACTAAAGAAGAATGGCATCTTAAATTGATGGAATATGTGCAGCTTGCGGACCTAACATATAGAATAAGAGAAGAAGAAGAACTTACGTTTAAAGAAGATTGGGAAACGTTTATTGAATATATGGGAAATAATTGTGCGCAGCTGAAATCGCTGTTTTCCTTTCCAGCAGATATTTATATTTCTCCCAAACTCTATACAGATTCTTCCTAAGAATATGCTTCATAAAACTCTTATGATTTTTTGCCTTTCCATACCAAAGACATGCATGCCAGCCGAGTTTTAAGTCATGACCACTTAAGTCCAGGATGTCTGCATTATCCAGTGTAAAAGGTAAATAAAGGTAAAGGGACCCCTGACCATTAGGTCCAGTCGTGACCGACTCTGGGGTTGCGGCGCTCATCTCGCTTTACTGGCCGAGGGAGCCGGTGTATAGCTTCCGGGTCCTGTGGCCAGCATGACTAAGCCGCTTCTGGCAAACCAGAGCAGCGCACGGAAACGCCGTTTACCTTCCCGCCAGAGCGGTACCTCTTTATCTACTTGCACTTTGACTTGCTTTCGAACTGCTAGGTTGGCAGGAGCAGGGACCGAGCAACGGGAGCTCACCCCGTCATGGGGATTCGAACCGCCGACCTTCTGATCGGGAAGTCCTAGGCTCTGTGGTTTAACCCACAGCGCCATTCTTTTAACCAACACAAACAGAAGCAGTCTTCCTTCGCCAGGAATGGCCAGAGAAGCGTGGGGCTTCGGCTCAGTCGCACCATTCGCTTCGCGACCGGCCCTTTCGTGGCATTGAGCTAAAGGTCACCGATCCGCGCTGGAGAATCTGTACGTCCCCTCTCCCCACATTGTTGGACTGCATCTCCCAGAAGCCCCCGCTACCACGGTCATGTCAAGGCTAATGGGAGCTGTAGTCCAAGCTGGGCTGCTGCAGGGCCTCCCTCAGCTATGGTGTGTAGCAGGGTAAAGAAAGCATTTTGCACATGCCTCACAGTACCCTGCCTCTTAAATTAGCCCAGGACTGAACGCTGCTGCAGAAGCCTTTAGGGCAGGAGTAGCCAACATGGTGCTCTCCAGACAGTGCTGGACTGTACAGTCAGAGCCGGCCCAGCCATTAGGCAGGGTGAGACAGCTGCCTCAGGCGGCAGAGCCCTTTGGGTGCCCTGCTCGCCCTACCGCCTCAAGCAGTGGTGGAGAATTAAAAGTTTGCTGAATATATTTCTAATACAAAAAAATCAGAAATTACAGTACTTGAAAGAAACAAATAGGCCTAGGATTAAACGAAGTTATAATTAAATAAATGGGATTCAGAATGTTAAGAAAAGTGAATAAGATGGACTGTAATTGGAAATTGTTTTAGTTTAATTATGATATTGGAAAGCTGTTACTTTTAACTACAAGGAAACTCAGGAGGGAGGGACTTAAGGAAGTCAACCAAGATGTTTAAAAGGTTGGATTTGTGAAGAATTAAGTTTGCTGTTATTGTTTATCTGTTTATTGTTCCTTTCTCTCTCTCTTTCTGTTTTTGTGTATCATTCTGCTTTGTGGTTTGTGTTATCATTGTGGAAAATCTAATAATAATAAAAAAGTTTGTTGAATATATTTCAAGACAGCCATCTGGATTTACATAATAGCGAATTAATAAGCCATTCATTACAAGCGGCGAGACACAACACGACCAGACACTGGAAATAACCTTTTTTGGCACAGCAATGGACAATTGGTACAACTGAGCTCTCCTCGAGAGATTAACATATAAATTATGGTTGACACGTGGACAGATAAAGAAATATGGCTTTACCCTGGTGTGACGTAATTTCAAAACATATGCCAGTATTCCAAGAAACGACCAAGTCCCCACCTCAGCATTCGCCTCAATCTGGTTGATCTACAATTAAATTTAAGCATAAATTATTATCTTCACTTTGAACCCCGCTCCCATGTTCATCAATAGACAAGCATTTTACATTGTTTCATTGGTAACGTAAGGCGGGGAATGACTTATTACTCATATTTAATCTAAGCAAAAACAGAAGGGCTCCTGATTAGGCATTTAGCTACGCAATGCCAAGTGTTATCTGTTAACTCTGTTCTATTCTGCTTCCCCTTAGATTTAGATTTTATTTAAACCAATTCATGAACCAAAAACTTATACCAGGGGTCGGCAACCTAAGGCCCATGGGCTAAAACTGGCCCACAGGGGTCGTTTAACCGTCCCACGAGCCACCCTCGAACCGAGCCACCTACTCGGCGAGTCCCCATGCGCTACGCTAAACTGGTGCACCACGGCATGGGGACTTGCTTCCGCGCTGCCGGAAATCATGTCTGCGCAGACACAGCCGCTGAAAATCATGTCTGCGTAGACACCGGAAATCGTGGCTACACGCGTGATCCGATGCACGGAGGGATCTCCACTGGAGTGAACCAGCCCAGGTGAGGTAAACCTTGCTGACCCCTGACTTATACCTGTACATTAACCACCAATAATGAACCATGATATGCTGTAGGTATTACGTCCCAACCATTTGCTGGATCTGCCCGGAACCCATCTGGTTGGGTTTTCCCAGCCACTCTGGGCAGCTCACAACAGAATATTAGAAACACGATAAAACATCAGACATTAAAAACTTCCCTAAACAGGGTGGCCTTCAGATGTCTTCTAAAAGTCAGTTGTTTATTTCCTTCATATCTGAAGGGAGGGCGTTCCATAGGGCGGGCGCCACCACCGAGAAGGCCCTCTGCCTGGTTCCCTCTAACCTCACTTCTCGCAGGGAGGGAACTGGCAGAAGGCCCTCAGAGCTGGACCTCAGTGTCTGGGCTGAACGATGAGGGTGGAGACGCTCCTTCAGGTACACTGGGCCAAGGCCATTTAGGATTCCAAAGATCAGCATCAACACTTTGAATTGTGCTCAGAAACATACTGGGAGCCAATGGAGGTCTTTCAGGACTGGTGTTATGTGGTCCCGGCAGCCACTCCCAGTCACCAGTCTAGCTGCCACATTCTGGATTAGTTGTAGTTTCCGGGTCACCTTCAAAGGTAGCCCCACGTAGAGAGCATTGCAGTAGTCCAAGCGAGAGATAACTAGAGCATGCACCACTCTGGTGAGACAGTCTGTGGACAGGTAGGGTCTCAATCTGTGTACCAAATGGAGCTGGTTGTCAGCTGCCCTGGACACAGAATTGACCTGCACCTCCATGGACAGCTGTGAGTCCAAAATGACTCCCAGGCTGCACACCTGCTCCTTCGGGGGCACAGTTACCCCATTCAGGACCAGGGAGTCCCCCATACCTGCCTGCCCCCTGTCACCCCAAAACAGTATTTCAGTCTTGTCATGATTCAACCTCAATCTGTTAGCTGCCATCCATCCTCCAACTGCCTCCAGACATTCACACAGGAAATTTTGTCAGAAATGTATTGCTTAACATGTAGCTAACCCATGCCAAATTATCAGACAGTTTGCACAAATCCACAGGGTTTTTATTAAGATTTATAATAACATCCAGGCTGTGGAATGCAGCTTTGACCAGCTCGGTTTACCTGTATAGGGAGTCTCATGCCTGTATAATTGCCATGACTATGAGTTAAAATTTGATATGGCGATATATATATTTAATCCACCTCAAATCCTTTCAGGGGAGAAAGTCCCAAAGGAAGGGGAAGCAGCCTGCTTCTGGGATGAGAGGAAGTGAGGTCGGGGTTTAATTTGAGCCAGATGGAAGTGGTATGTGAAGCACGGAATCCCATCCTGATGTCAGGTCTAGCATTTGGATCACAAGGACTTTTAATGCTGCTGGACGAAGGATTTGGCATTTTGAAGCTCATTGCCTCGCTGAGAAAACAGCCACTGAGCTTGCCTGGTCACCTGCAGGAACAGGGAGAGAGGAATGGAGGGCAGTTGGTGTGAGAGGCAGAAAAACCCAACCAGTCACACATCCTACAAAACAGCTAAGAAGTTCTCGTATGCCGGCTTCCTTAAAATGAGCAGGAGATGCCCAGGACTGCTGCAATGGGGCAAGAGAGATGATAATAAACAGCCGGGGTGTGACAGCAGTGAAATAAATCAGAGATGCGTTAGTGCTAGCATCATCTGAGAAACCAGACAAGCTCTGGCTGCAGTGTGACAGATGTGTGGCTCGTTTGCAATCAACCAGCAGATTAAGCCCTGGGGGCTTTTAGGGGCTTGTGGGGTTTATTATCAGCTAAAGCAGCGAAAGCTACACGGAATTGATTCTGTTTCTGGTTCCCGTTGTCATTTTCACCCTCTCCGAGTCAGAGGGGTGGCTACGGTTCGGCCGGGCGGCCTAGAAAACGGCCCCCAATCCCACCGCCCTCCACCAATGGCAAGGTCATCTCCTGCCCGGGAACGGGGGGGGGGGGGGGGGGGGAGAGAATGAAAGACATCCTGGCGTATTAATGGTTACGGAGCATGAGCCAAGTGGAAATCGTCACAACCCTGCAGTCCCTGCGGGGAATGGGGAGTGTCACAATCCTAACAGGGGTTCTCCGGACCACTGTAATTTAAATGGATTTTTCTATTTTTCTACAGGGGAAAGTTTTTTTTAACCACCCAGGGAATGGCCTAAATCCTATTTTTAGAGGTTGAGAGTCCCAAATGCATACTTCCAGAAGCAAACCTACAGAGAAAATGTTAGATTTCAACTTGTGTATCTTGACACGAGAGACATCACCTTGCCAACAAAGGTCCGTATGGTTAAAGCCATGGTTTTCCCAGTAGTGATGTATGGAAGTGAGAGCTGGACCATAAAGAAGGCGGATCGCCGAAGAATTGATGCTTTTGAATTATGGTGCTGGAGGAGACTCTTGAGAGTCCCATGGACTGCAAGAAGATCAAAACGATCCATTCTGAAGGGAATCAGCCCTGAGTGCTCACTGGAAGGACAGGTCATGAAGCTGAGGCTCCAATACTTTGGCCACCTCGTGAGAAGAGAAGACTCCCTGGAAAAGACCCTGATGTTGGGAAAGATGGAGGGCACAAGGAGAAGGGGACGACAGAGGACGAGGTGGTTGGACAGTGTTCTCGAAGCTACCAGCATGAGTTTGACCAAACTGTGGGAGGCAGTGGAAGACAGGAGTGCCTGGGGTGCTCTGGTCCAGGGGGTCACAAAGAGTCGGACACGACTAAACAACAAAACAACAACAGGTTATTGTATTTTAGTGTTCTGTTGGAAGCGGCCCAGAGTGGCTGGGGAAACCCAGCCAGATGGGCGGGCTATAAATAAATTATTATTATTATTATTATTATTATTATTATTATTATTATTATTATTATTAGTGGCAGGTGTGCAGGAAGTCAAAGGCCTTTGCAGAAGCAGAGCTAGCAGGCGAGTGTCCCGGGGGGGGGGGGGGGGGATGTCACCCCCCTCAGGGATGACACCCAGGGTAGACTGCACCCACCGCACCCCCTTCCTCCAACAGTGGGCCTTTGGGAACATGATATATAATGAAATTAAGAACATTTTAAAACTGACTTTTCTCAGGAGGGCAGAATCTTTCCTGCTGGCAATATTAAACAGTGGAACCCCAAAGAAATCCTCAACGTTTTTTCTTTAGGACTGCCATACGTCTGCATTTTCCCAGACTTTACTGGGATTTCAAAGGCATAAATGATGCTTTGTCAATCGAAATTTTTCAAATTTTCTTGGCGTTTTTGTAAAAAAAGCTGAAGAACCTTGGTTAAGGTCTTCCTTAAAATGTTCAATAATTTGGGGGGTTACCTAAAAGAAGTTCAACCATTTTGGGGTCTTCCTTAAAAAAAAAAGCTCAATAACGTTTCAAAATATGGCAACCCTAATTTATGTATGTCGCTACAGGCAAGGAATCTCTGCACACAGAAATGGAAGCGTAGCCTTATGAGGCTTTGCCCTCGGGTGGGAAAAATATTGCGCCTGGGAAAGGGAAGTGGGAGTCAACAGACACTCTTTTCTTTCTGCCAGTTCACATACTGAAATACTCTTTTGGACTGTCTGCTTGTCCATTTCACCTGATTCCTTCTGAATTTCACCATTCTCAACTTCCTCTTGTCTTTCTTCCTCAGTCTCTTTGCTTTTGGGGGTTGGGGATCCTCACCCTGTGCAAGGGGGAAAAGGACCAGTGCCCTCACCCTCATCTGCTCCTAGATTTGGCAACCCTTGTGCAGCAACGGGTGCAATTGGTGCATAGGTTGGAGGGGGCCAAATTACTCCTTCCTCCTTTTCTGGGTCTGGGAAAACTGCTGGCTTTTTTAAACTTGTACTTGCTGCCGTACTGGGCACAGTTTGGCTTGGGCTAATCACAGTTCTATTTTTCCTAAGCCATGGGGGGCGGTTAGGAACTTCACATAAGTATTGGAGTCTATTTTTCATCAGTTTTTTTCTTCTTCAGGAAACATTGCAGGGGGGTCGTGGGAGTTTTTTTACTGCTTTTTCTCCATGACCCAGGAACACTTGGACACTTGGGATACTGGGATACTCCCTCCTCCTAATGTCATTTCTCTCGCTCAGTCACAGACCAGACGTTGCTTTCAACGTCTCACACACTCAAAACATTCACTGGAGTGTCCCCACACGCACATTTAGAAAAAAACAAAACCCATTCACCTCCCCCAATCCCCTTTTTTACCAAAACCAAAACCACAACCAGCAGCGCTTCACGACTTCGACCAGGGCCCAGCAGCACCCTTTCTGCTGCTTTTCTGGGCGACACCAAAACCAGTGGCACTTCTTCTACCCTGCTGGCGGAGCTGATCAAACTCTCTTTGCTCCCACCTATACCCTGTGGAGCTTACCTTGTTCCTCGAGGTACCCTCTTTCGGCCGTTGCTTTTTCTCCGGTCCTTACAGTGTGTCTGCTCAGGAACGGGTGGCAATTCCTCCCACGAACTTGGCAGGATGTGCACTGGAACTGCTGACACAAACCGAGCTGTTCATGGCAGGGACGCCTTGGACCCACATCCCTTATCTTCAGGGAATCTGTTTTTCCCGGCCAACGCACCAAGAAATGTAGCCTTATGAGGCTTTGCCCTCGGGTGGGAAAAATATTGTGCCTGGGAAAGGGAAGCGGGAGTCAACAGACACTCAAGGAATAGTTTCGGAGAAAAAGGTTTTATTTCTACCATTCATGAACTGGGAGAAGGAGCAAGTGTGATAAGTCACAAAAAGCATGCACGAGTTCACAATCATGTGAACAAGCATATATACCCCTTTCCAGTTCCCTCCTCCTTCTTCCAGAGTCCTGCCCCTGAGTTCCTCTGAGCATGAACAGAAAGCTGTCTTGGGACTATTGTGGACTCTTGGCAGGAAAGGGGGTGAGGGGGTTTCAGTGTGTTCAGATATGTTTCAATCTCTTGTTCTGGCATGGCTCCCGGACAGAAAGTAAGATGCAATGTGGTTCTTTAGCAAGGCCAGAAGGCCTGAGAAACAATGGACTGTGTTCCCTACCTTTGTTGCAATCTTTTTAGTTACAGCAAGTGGAATGTTTCTGATGCTTAGCTGCTGAGAAAATGATTTTGAAAAGCTCTGAGAAGCTTTGAGCCTGCTTTGGTGGGGGGGGGGTGACTTCGGGCCTAGGTGAGGTCACCTGTCCTCACCTTCCTTCAGAAGTAGGGGAGAACACCCTCAAAAGAAGATGGGTTAATGAAAATCCTGGAATACGCAGAGATGGCTAAACTGATGGTGCTGAATGGCTAAACTGATGGTGCTGAATTTAGAATCCTTTGAAGACAACTAGAAACCCTTTACTGTCTATTTAAAAAGGTATTTCCCATATGCGAAGACTACAGCAGGGTTTGAAATGTAAGAAAATAGCAGGTTTTATTAAGAAACATGTTAAAGCTGAGAATGTGTGTTGCTTTGCCGCTTCAAAATGTGCCAAGCCAGCTGTTATGTACTGAGTTGAATAGGATCCCAAATGCAGCGGTCTGATTGGTCCTAGAACAATAGGATTCAGAATGCAGTAGTCTGAT
>JAXCMG010000090.1:163449-181343 GCA_034642415.1 Podarcis siculus | reverse complement strand
GAACAATAGGATTCAGAATGCAGCAGTCTGATTGGTCCTAGAACAATGCAGCAGTCTGATTGGTCCACAGGAGCCACCCAATCCAACTCCAGGTGGAAGTGAATCCGCAACCTGATTGGCCTATAGGTGAACCCCGGAATTAGCCAGTCACATGGGGCGCATTGTGTAAATAATGTATATAAAGTGGACATTCTGGGGGAACTTCCATTCCTCCTCACCACTATGAGCTGAATAAAGAGCATGAAATCCACTCTCGCCTCCCAGTATATTTCACCAGCCTTGTTGCGTTTGGGTGCCATCCTGCCCGTGATGCTGAGGGCTGCAAAGGGTGGTTGTGGAGCTCTGTTCCAGAGTCCCACCTCCTCCTCAAGCTGATACGTGCCAGACGTCAATAGCCTTTCTTTTCTACCCCACTATTTCCACTGATGTTTCCTGTGCATTGATGGGGATAACGGGCCTTGAGGGTGAAAGCGAGAACAAAGAGTCCCAGGTGCTTGTGGTGTGTGATGGGGTGGAAGAACCAGCCACTCTTCATGAAATAACAGCTGGTCCGCAGTGACGGGCAGAAATGCACTATAGCTCTCCACTTAGTGAATTGCAGCAAGCCTTTAAAAAAAAAAAAAAAACCACACAAAATTTTTACTTATACCCTGCCCATCTGGCCAGGCCTTCCCAGCCACTCTGGGTGGCTTCCAACAGGATACAGTGGTACCTCGGGTTAAGTACTTAATTCGTTCCGGAGGTCCGTTCTTAACCTGAAACTGTTCTTAACGTGAATTACCACTTTAGCTAATGGGGCCTCCTGCTGCTGCCGCGCCTCCGGAGCACGATTTCTGTTCTCATCCTGAAGGTACTATTTCTGGGTTAGCGGAGTCTGTAACCTGAAGCGTATGTAACCTGAAGCATATGTAACCCGAGGTACCACTGTATTACAAACACAATAAAAGATCAAACGTTAAAAACTTCCCTAAAAAGGTCTGCCTTCAGGTGTCTTCTAAAAGTCAGAGAGTTGTTTATTTCCTTGACATCTGATGGGAGGGCGCCACTACTGAGAAGGCCTTCTGCCTGATTCCCTGTAACCTCACATCTTGCAGTGAGGGAACCGCCAGAAGGCCCTCAGAGCTGGACGTCAGTGTCCGGATTGAACGATGGGGGTGGAGACGCTCCTTCAGGTATACAGGACCGAGGCCGTTTAGGGCTTTGAAGGTCAGCACCAACACTTTGAATTGTGCTCGGAAACATACTGGGAGCCTATGCAGGTCTTTCAAGACCAGTGTTATATGGTCCCAGTGGCTGCTCCCAGTCACCAGTCTAGCTGCCACATTCTGGATTAGTTGTAGTTTCCTGGTCACCTTCAAAGGTAGCCCCACGTAGAGCACATTGCAGTAGTCCAAGCGGGAGATAACTATAGAGCATGCACCACTCTGGCCAGACAGTCTGCGGGGAGGTAGGGTCTCAGCCTGTGTACCAGATGGAGCTGGTACTGTCTTATTAAATAAATAAGACAGTATTGTAGATGATAAAAATGTAAATTAATTTTTTTTCTTACCTGCACTGATGGTCGTCATTGTTTGGATGCGGGGGCTTTTATTCATTTCCGCAGTCACACAATCAATCAGTCAATCATAAAATGAACATCACAGACACAAAAATGAAAAAGCCACACCAACAAAACGCAAAAAACAGCAAAAGTAAAAGGACCAAATATCACCTCAGAGCCCTGCAATCAGAAACGGAAGGCTTTAATTAGGATGGGGGGACTTAAATTTGCTGCTTAAGGGTAAAAACAGGAGGAAGGAAACCTTATTACTATGGGGGGGGCTCAAATTTGCTGCGCAGCAGTAAAAATGGAAGCTCAGCAGCACGTTCGGCTTCCGATGCAAAGTTCGAAAACTGGAACACCTACTTCTGGTTTGCAGCGTTTGAGTTCTGAGTTTTTCGGGAACTAAGCTGTTCAAAAATCGAAGCACCACTGTATATTTTCAATTGTGAGCTTTACAACTTTTTTTGCAGATAGTTTTCAGAGCCTTTTTTATAGCTGTGTAGATCTAGCCCCAGAGTGGATGGGGCAACCCAGTCAGATGGTTGGGGCATCATCATCATCATCATCATCATCATCATCATGGAATAGGTAAAGGTAAAGGGACCCCTGACCGTTAGGTCCAGTTGCGGACGACTCTGGGGTTGCGGCGCTCATCTCGCTTTATTGGCCGAGGGAGCCGGCGTACAGCTTCCGGGTCATGTGGCCAGCAGGACTAAGCCGCTTCTGGCGAACCAGAGCAGCGCACGGAAACGCCGTTTACCTTCCTGCCGCAGCGGTACCTATTTCTCTACTTGCACTTTGACGTGCTTTCGAACTGCTAGGTGGGCAGGAGCAGGGACCGAGCAACGGGAACTCACCCCGTCGCGGGGATTCGAATTGCCGACCTTCTGATCAGAAAGTCCTAGGCTCTGTGGTTTAACCCACAGCGCCACCCTTGTCCTTAATAATGCAATAGGACGTCCCTATTTTCATTGGAGAAATGTTGGGTGGTATGTAAAGCTTTCAAGCAGAGGAGGCATGCCAGAAATGTTGTTGTTTAGTCGTGTCCGACTTTTCGTGACCCCATGGACCGGAGCACGCCAGGCACTCCTGTCTTCCACTGCCTCCCACAGTTTGGTCAAACTCATGCTGGTAGCTTCGAGAACACTGTCCAACCATCTCATCCTCTGTCATCCCCTTCTCCTTGGGCCCTCCATCTTTTCCAACATCAGGGTCGTTTCCAGGGAGTCTTCTCTTCTCATGAGGTGGCCAAATTATTGGAAGCTCAGCTTCAGGATCTGTCCTTCCAGTGAGCACTCAGGGCTGATTTCCTTCAGAATGGATCGTTTTGATCTTCTTGCAGTCCATGGGACTCTCAAGAGTCTCCTCCAGCACCATAATTCAAAAGCATCAATTCTTTGGCCATCGGCCTTCTTTATGGTCCAGCTCTCACTTCCATACAGCACTACTGGGAAAATGCCAGAAATAAAAGGCGTCAAACCTGTTTTGTTGCTACTGGCAATCCGCACTGGTATTGTTTTCTCTTTCGGCAACAAAGTGGGGCCCATATGTTGCTCTGTTGCCAAAGCAGGGAGCTAGCTGGTTCCTCCCCCTTCGTGAAGCTGTTATTTTAAGAAAGGAGGGCAAGGGTGGTGAGAGTGGGGTGGGGTTCATGCCCCTTTGGGGGACAGATGTGGGGGTCTCAGCCCTCCGCTTGTTAAAAAGATGGAGGAAGAAACGCCTCCTTTATTTATGAAGGCCAAGCAGGGATGAGCTCTTTGGGGCCTGGAGAATGGGGGAAAGCCCGGCAGGATTATAACTTCCTAAATCCAAAAGCCTATTAAAATTAAAACCAAACTGATTTTTCAGCTGACATCGAGAGAAAAGGAGGGCTCCTCCCCACTGCTGTTTAATCTGCTTGTTAACGGCAATGGATTTTGTGTGTGTGTGTGTGTGTGTGTGTGACTGTTTGCTGGGGAAAGGGAGTGATGCCCTCCCCCCACAAGCGAAACACAACCGATCTAAAGTGAAATCTGAAATATAGGATTTACATCTGCCCCACATAGGGAAAATATGGGACAGTTCCTCACCTCTGTGATCCTCTTTCTTTGTTTTGCTCTGGTGTCAGGGGAATAAGCTGAGGAATAAGCACCCAGAATTAGGAGGTCAACATTAGACAAAGGGGAACCGGAAGAAACAAATATTGCAGTCCCTGAATAAAGGGAAACAAAAGGTTTACAGTGCTGTTTGAAGCTCACTAAGAACGCTTTTGTTGTTGTTGTTGTTGGGAAAGGATATACAGTGAACTGAAAAAAAAGTTTGTTTGTTTGTTTGTTTAAGAGTTTTATTGAACATAACAACAACATAATATGTTAACAATAAAACATATCTTCCCCCCAAAAAAATTCCCTAATTTTTCTCTTTATATGGACATGTATTTGGTTTTGTTATAAATTTATATTTGTAAAATCAAATAAAAATGACTTTTTAAAAAAGAGAACGTTTTTTGTTGGTGGTGGTTTTGTCTTTGTCACTGTTCTACATACAGACATACCTGGGGTTACATACACTTCAGGTTGCGTTTTTTTGGGTTACGGACCCGCCGAAACCCGGAAGTACAGGAATGGGTTACTTCTGGGTTTCGGTGGTCGTGCATGCGCAGAAGTGCTAAATCACACTTTGCACATGCGCAGAAGCACTGAATTGCAACCCGTGCGTGCGCAGACGCGTCGCTGCGGGTTGTGAACATGCATCCCGCACGGATCACGTTCGCAACTCGAGTGTCTACTGTAGCATAGCTGTCAACTTACAAATTTGAAAATAAGGGACCAGCATCCTCGAAAATAAGGGATCAGCAGCCAAAATAAGGGATTTTCCGGGTACAGGTATGGTCGACTTCTGACCCCCTCCGAGCCAAAGGGAGAAAGCCCAGCCAGCAGCCAAACGAAGCCTCAAGTGGAGGTTCCCACAGTGCAGCAACCCGGCAAAGGGGATGCAGCAAGGAAAACCACCGTCACCTCTCCGCTGGGAAGCGCTGAGCAAAGGCGAGTCCCCAGGCAACGCGGCCGATTTGATCGGCACAAGGCATGCAAGCTCCACCCCCCAGTCGTTCTTAGACTCCTTATTGGGTGAGCAACGCAGCCAAGCAACCCAGTTGGAGCCTCCCTCCTCCCTGGCCGGCAGGGAGGGAGGGAGAGGAGCTGCTTCCTTTGAAACCCGGGAAATTTAAGGGACATCATCAATAAGGGACAGCAGCGGGACACGACACTGGGATAAGGGAGTTTCCCGCCAAATAAGGGACGGTTGACAGCTGTGTGCTGTAGTTCTAAAGGGATCTGTTTCAGGGCTGGCTTTATTGCTCTGTGATGGGTGAGAACAGGGAGCATAAATGTTCAATCCGCACACATTCCTCTTACCTCTCATAGTGAGAAGCAGCAACTGTCAGAATGACAGTTGCTGAAAACCGCAGGAGAGGTCAGTGCCCTTGCGCTCGGATCCTGCCTTTGGGCTTCTCACAGGTCAGCCACTGCGACAACAGGACGCCAGACTAAATGGACCACTGGCGTCATTTTTCACTGGAAAGAGACACAATGTGATGGGTTTGAAGTTGTAATTTCTATACAACATCACATTTTCATTAATCGGCCCTGAGGAGAGGGAAATTCCGCCCCATCATTCTGCACCCACAAACACTCAAAACAGATTTCATAACTTTGCTTACAAGCATGCCCTGAACAGGTGGAAACCCTCCCCCAACTTTTAAACTATGTGGGGTTCACAACAACACTTTTGCAAATTATCTCCATCGCACGCACCATGTCGTATCTGCAAAGTAAGCCCAGGCTTGCTAGGTTTAGATGTGGTTAATGCAGCGCTTATTCTTGGCGTGTTTATCTCAGTATCAAGGAGGGGGCGAGCCCTTTCAGAATCAGCCACAAAATCGCTCGGCAGAGCAGCCGGCGTATAAAAAAAACCGAGACAGCCTTCAAGGATGTGACTGTGACACGATGGAGGGCAACGAGCACGTTGGAGTTGAGGTAGGTGGGAGAGGGACCGGGGTACACTCCTTACGATTCCCCTTTCGAGAAAAGACGAGCAGGAGGAGAAGTTCGTGAAATTACGAGATAGTGGGTAGAGAAATCTTTTCCTCCCTCTCTCGCAACCGTGGA
The DNA here is from genome assembly GCA_034642415.1 of Podarcis siculus. Classification (NCBI taxonomy): domain Eukaryota; kingdom Metazoa; phylum Chordata; class Lepidosauria; order Squamata; family Lacertidae; genus Podarcis; species Podarcis siculus. The sequence goes on along the minus strand of JAXCMG010000090.1, from coordinate 175,652 downwards.
ACCCGTGGCTATCCAATGAAGCTGAACGCCGGAAGATTTAGGACGGATAAAAATAACCTATTTACACAGTCAAACTATGGGACTGGCTTGACCAGGACTGTCCCCGACTTCGATGGCTTTAAAAGAGGATTAGACAAACTGTCCTAGCCGTGATGGTTATGCTCTGTCTCCATCGCTGGAGACAGCAATGCTTTCGAATACCAGTTACTGGAAGCCACGGGAAGGGAGGGTGCTCTTGTGTTCGAATTCTGCTTGCTAGTTTCCCACAGGCATCTGGTTTTGCCACTGTGAGAACAGGATGCTAGACGAGATGGACCATTGCCTTGAACCAGCAGGCTATTATTATGCAGCGGGTGGCGCTGTGGTCTAAGCCACTGAGCCTCTTGGGCTTGCCGATCAGAAGGTCGGCGGTTCGAATCCCTGCAAGGGGGTGAGCTCCCGTTGCTCTGTCCCAGCTCCTGCCATCCTAGCAGTTCGAAAGCACGCCAGTGCAAGTAGATAAATAGGTACTGCTATGGCAGGAAGGTAAACGGCGTTTCTGTGCGCTCTGGTTTCCGTCACGGTGTCCCGTTGTGCCAGAAGCGGTTTAGTCATGCTGGCAACATGACCCGGAAAGCTGTCTGTGGACAAACGGCGGCTCCCTTGGCCTGAAAGTGAGAAGAACAGAGGGCCTTCTCGGTAGTGGCACCCTCCCACCAGATGTCAAAGAGAACAACAACTACCAGACTTTTAGAAAACATCTGAAGGCAGCCCTGTTTAGGGAAGCTTTTAATGTTTGATGTATTACAGTATTTTAATTTTTTTCGCAAGCTGCCCAGAGTGGCTGGGGAAGCCCAGCCAGATGGGCGGGGTATAAATTATTATTATTATTAACCCCATAGTCACCTGACTGCACTTAACCGTCCAGGGCTCCTTTACCTTTACCTATTATGTTCCTATGGAATCCCAAGTGACAAGCACAGGACTATTCTAGATTAACCCCACCAGTTTATTCCTTGAGATCCTTCCCACCATCATAATACTGTGTGACTGTTTTGTTTGCAACTATAGTGTGCATTTTTGTGTTTTTATATTGTGAAATGCTGTGTGATCCTTGGATGAAAGGTGACGTATAAATTTATTAAATAGTGAAATAATAATCATCAGCACAAACATAGCGGAATTACTTTGAAAGAGGTTGTTATTGGTAGGCAGTGGGGAGGAGAGGGATAGCAGCCCCACCACCCCGTGACTTGCAAAAAGGGAAAAAGAAATCTACCACCATTTGAAATTAAGCATCCTGTTAGTCTGTACTTGTCGTTACTTGCTGGTGCCTGTAAAGCAATGTATAACTACATCTAAAATGATGCATATTGTGGAGAAAGTGAATGGAGAGGATGTTTCACACTCTCTCTCATAATACTAGAAACTGGAATCATCCAGTGAAGTCGAATTGTAGAAATTCAGAACAGCTTCATACATCACAGTTACACTTTGCAATTTGCTACCCCAAGATGGGGACGCGGGTGGCGCTGTGGGTAAAACCTCAGTGCCTAGGACTTGCCGATCGTATGGTCGGCGGTTCGAATCCCCGCGACGGGGTGAGCTCCTGTCGTTCGGTCCCAGCTCCTGCCCACCTAGCAGTTCGAAAGCACCCCTAAGTGCAAGTAGATAAATAGGTACCGCTTTATAGCGGGAAGGTAACGGTGTTTCCATGTGCGGCACTGGTGCTGGCTCGCCAGCTGCAGCTTCGTCACGCTGGCCACGTGACCCGGAAGTGTCTTCGGACGGCGCCGGCTCATGGCCTCTAGAGCGAGATGAGCACGCAACCCTAGAGTCGGACACAACTGGCCCGTACGGGCAGGGGTACCTTTACCTTTACTACCCCAAGATGAGGTGGTGACCTGCAGCTTAGATAGCTTTAAAGGGGGGTGACACCAGGGATGGAGAACCTCCACCCCCAGGGTCAGTCCTGGCCCACCAGGGCATCCAAAGTTAACCCTTTTATTGCAGGGAGGGGGATGGAGGCAAAGGTGGAGATGGAGAATTTTCTGGGAGCATTTGTTCGGTGTGCACATCTTCATCCGTTTTGCAAACGAAAAGGTGTGCCCACGTCTAAGCCACGCTTTGCATGCATGTCACATGTCAATGCCCACTTTCGCCATGTCACCCATCCCATAAAGCAGAATTCAGAATTCATAAAGCAGAGTGCAGAACTGAGCGGCCAGCTTGCTCACTGGAGCAGGACGGTTTGTGCATATTACACCGATCCTGCTCCGACTGTACTGGCTACCAATTAGTTTCCGGGCCCAATTCAAAGTGCTGGTTTTTGACCTCTAAAGCCTTAAATGGCTCTGGACCACAATACAGTGGTACCTCAGGTTACAGACTGTTAAGTTGTGGGTGAACATATCAGACGACACAGCGATTCTTCAAACAGCTCTTGTTTATTCACAGGCCCAGAACAGAACTGAACTGAAGGGTTCAGCCAGCCTGCTTATATAGAGCTCCACAAGAACGCAACAGTAACCATTTTCTGTAACTATCCAATCACTGAACGTCACTTTCAATCCCTTATTTGCATATGTGGACCTGAGTGAAAACTATGTATAGTATCCCCCTGCTGGCCCAGGGTGAGAACTTCAGTACATAACACAGATGCTTCAGGTTACAGACTCTGCTAACTCAGAAATAGTACCTCGGGTTAAGAAGTTTGCTTCAGGATGAGAACAGAATTCACGTGGCGGCAGCAGGAGGCCTCATTAGCTAAAGTGGTGCCTCAGGTTAAAAACAGTTTCAGGTTAAGAATGGACCTCCAGAATGAATTAAGTTCTTAACCCGAGGTACCACTGTACCTCAAGGATTGCCTCTATCCATATGAACCCACCTGGACCCTGAGATCATCTTTCGAGGCCCTTCTTCATGTGCCTCCTCCTCGAGAGGTCCAGAGAATGGCAACACGAGAAAGGGCCTTCTCTGTAGTGGCTCCCTGTTTGTGGAATGCACTCCCCAGGGAAGTTCGCCTGGCGCCTTCATTATATAACTTTAGGCGCCAGGCAAAAACGTTCCTTTTTAACCAGGCCCTTAAAAGGTAAAGGTACCCCTGACCATTAGGTCCAGTTGTGGACGACTCTGGGGTTGCGGCGCTCATCTCGCTCTATAGGTCAAGGGAGCTGGCGTTTGTGCGCAGACAGCTTCCAGATAATGTGGCCAGCATGACTAAGCCAGAGCGGTACCTATTTATCTACTTGCACTTTGACATGCTTTCGAAGTGCTAGGTGGGCAGGAGCAGGGACAGAGCAACGGGAGCTCACCCCATTGCGGGGATTCGAACCACCAACCTGACAGTAAGAGCTGTTCGACAGTGGAATTTGCTGCCAAGGAGTGTGGTGGAGTCTCCTCCTTTGGAGGTCTTTAAGCAGAGGCTTGACAACCATATGTCAGGAGTGCTCTGATGGTGTTTCCTGCTTGGCAGGGGGTAGGACTCGATGGCCCTTGTGGTCTCTTCCAACTCTATGATTCTATGATTCTATGATTCTATGAAACTTTTGATCAGCAAGCCCTAGGCTCTGTGGTTTAGACCACAGCACCACTCGCGTCCCAACCAGGCTCTTGGCTGACCTAATCAACATCCTATACCCTTTAAAATATGTTTTTTTTTTGTGGGGAGTGGGCTGTTGGGTTGTTTTTGTTGTTGTTCTGTATTTTGTGGTTTTATATCTTGATTTTATTTTGTGAACCATCCTGAGATTCACAGGTATAAGGTGGAATAAATATTCTATTATTATTATTATTATTATTATTATTATTATTATTATTATTATTACCATATTGGCCCAAATATAAGCTGCACCCGAATATAAACCACACCTTTAAAATTAGAGGGGGGAAAGAAAAAATACCCAAATACAATCATACCTCGGGTTACAGATGCTTTAGGTTGCGCGTTTTCGGGTTATGTACGTGCCGAAACCCGAAAGTACTAGAACGGGTTACTTCTGGGTTTCTGTGCTTGCGCAAGCGCAGAAGCGCTAAATCGTGCTTTGTGCATGCGCAGAAGTGGTGAATTGCGACCCGCGCATGCGCAGACACGGCACTGCGGGTTGCGAATGCTGCGGGTTGCGAACGTGCCTCCCGCACGGATCACGTTCGCTACCCGAGCATCCACTGTATAAGCTGCTCTGTTCCTGCGTTGACGACAGCCTTTTCCCTTCCTTGCTTCCTAGTCTTGGTGGAGAGGACGGGGGACTACACACCACCGCTTTGCTGTGCTGCTGGCGCTATTTGCCGCACGCTCCTGGCTGCATACCATAGGGCTGTAAATATAAGTCACTCTTTTAACTTTTCATGGTCGGAATTTGGGAGAAAAGCAAAGCTCAGATTCAGGCCAATACAGTAATACAGTGGAACCTTGGGTTAAGTACCGTATTTTTCGCTCTATAAGACACACCAGACCACAAGACGCACCTAGTTTTTGGAGGAGGAAAACAAGAAAAAAAATATTCTGAATCTTAGAAGCCAGAACAGCAAGAGGGACCGCTGCGCAGTGAAAGCAGCGATCCCTTTTGCTGTTCTGGCTTCTGGGATAGCTGCGCAGCCTGCATTCGCTCCATAACACACACACACATTTCCCCTTACTTTTTAGGAGGGAAAAAGTGAGTCTTATAGAGCAAAAAATACGGTACTTAATTCGTTCCAGAGGTCCGTTCTTAACCTGAAACTGTACTTAACCTGAAGCACCATTTTACCTAATGGGGCCTCCTGCTGCTGCCGCGCCGCCGGAGCACGATTTCTGTTCTCATCCTGAAGCAAAGTTCTTAACCTGAAGCACTATTTCTGGGTTAGCAGAGTCTGTAACCTGAAGCGTATGTAACCTGAAGTGTATGTAACCTGAGGTACCACCATAATAATAAAGCATGATAATAAGCACTCCCTGCTTTGCAGGAGCCGATTGCTTGGATGAATGAGCCAGCGGTCACCACCGAGTGGTACCCGTGGGAATACAACGCATCGCCGCCAGACCTGCCTGAGTTGTGCGAGAAGAAGGCCCTCCGTGCTGTGGCTCACATCTACCTCCCCGTCATGGCCGTCCTCTTTTGTGTGCTGGGCGTCCTGGGCAATGGGATCCTGTTGCTGGTGCGCACCCGCTATCACACGGCCCAGTCCCTCGGGGACGTCCTGCTCTTGCACCTGGCCGTCTCCGACTTGCTGCTGCTCCTGACGCTGCCCGTGGCCGTGGCTGGGATGGTGGGCACCTGGATCCCGGGCACCGGCACGTGCCAGGCCTTGCAGGGCCTCCACGCCCTCAACTTCTACAGCGGCTTCCTGTCCCTCATGGGCCTCACCGTGGACCGCTACGTGGCCATCGTGGGGGCACCCGTCGCCCATCGCCTGCACTCCTCCGCCACCTGCTGGGGTCGGCTTTGCTCAGGGCTGGTGTGGCTATTCTCCGCGGCTCTGGCACTTCCCCACTTCTTGTATGCCCGTGTTGAGGACTACGGGGGTGTGAGCCTCTGCAGGGTGGCGGACGTCACAGCGGCCATCAGCCTGGTGCAAGTGGCCTTGGGTTTTGTGCTCCCGTTCGCAGTCATGGCGGCCTGCTACACAGCCATCGCACGCGCTCTCCTGGCCTCCCCGTGTGCCCAGTCTCTCAAGGCCCTGCGCTTGATTTTGGCCCTGGTCTTGGTCTTCCTGGCTTTGCAGCTGCCCTACGCACTGCTCACCGCACTGGACACGGCCGATTTGATGGGACACCAGGCGTCAAGCTGCAAAGTCATCCTCCGCCGGGACTTGGCCCTCCTCATCACCAGTGCCTTGGCCTTTGCCCGCTGCTGTCTGAACCCTGTGCTCCACACCTTCCTGGGCATGCGGTTCCGTAAGGACCTGCAACGGCTGAGCCGGGATATGGGCTGCCTGAGGCAATGGGCGTGCTGCAGTGAAAAGCCTGGAGGTTTCAGGCAGCAAGCATCGTTCACCACCCATCTGGAAGGAATCTCTGGAGTGGCACCGTGAAAGAGCAGCACCCGAGTGCCACCCACCCGGGAAGAGTCTTGGCATCTTGCAAAACCCACATGCAAACCCACACCCATTTCCTGCATTTTTTGACAATAAAGCCTTTATTTTAGGATGATGCTTTGTCGTTCTTAATTTCACTGTAAGCTGTGAAGACCACATGGGCCCTGTATTGTGTGCAATGTGCAGGATACCCACGTGATCTAGAAAAAACTTGGTCCTTTTCCCTTATGGGCCTGTATAGAGTCCTTAAGTAGGTTCCCTATCGGTAGGAGAAAATGACAGAGGCCAACCAGAGAATATTGAGAAGTGAAGCAGCTAGTAAGCCTGATCTTTATCAAACTGTTGCAACAGGGTCCCCACTCACCACATGCAGGAGGAAGGAGAACCCTGATCAATGGTGTGCAAGCCCTTATACAGGCTTTTGAAATTGCCCACCCTGTAGCTCAAGACCACCACCCCCCAACATCACCCATACTTCACAGAAGGAGGCTGGTCCACAGCAGAAACACATCACAGGAGGCGGGCTACTGCAGAAATTCTGTTGGCCAGGATATCTGTTAATGGTCACTAATTGCTTTACCTGAGCAGCCTAGCCATTCTCTTGTGATGCTAAATACTTTAATTCCTGAATCCAGGTAACAGGCTCACCCTGGTAAAGGTAAAGGTAAAGGTACCCCTGCCCGTACGGGCCAGTCTTGACAGACTCTAGGGTTGTGCGCTCATCTCACTCTAGAGGCCGGGAGCCAGCGCTGCCCGCAGACACTTCCGGGTCACGTGGCCAGCGTGACAAGCTGCATCTGGCGAGCCAGCGCAGCACACGGAAACGCCGTTTACCTTCCCGCTAGTAAGCGGTCCCTATTTATCTATTTGCACCCAGGGGTGCTTTCGAACTGCTAGGTTGGCAGGCGCTGGGACCGAGCAACGGGAGCACACCCCGCCACGGGGATTCGAACCGCCGACCTGACGATCGGCAAGTCCTAGGCGCTGAGGTCAATTTGGGAGGGTCAAAATGACTTCAGGATTGCTCTCCTGTACTATTTCAGACACATGGTTTTTATACTTATGTATGTGTTTGTCTTGTACAATTATGAATGTTTATTTTATATTAGGGACCTTAGAATTCTTACAACACCACACAAAGCCCTGCTTTCCAGAAGACAGTTCTCTGCTTGGAGGTCTGTCCAGTCCAAGTCTACCTTAAAGATAAAGAACTGTCAGAAGGGGGGCAGGAGGGACCTTGAAGAAAAGAGAGAAAGAGCCTTGAAGTGTCCCCTCAACAGCCCTGGACAGCACACCCACCTGGCACACAAATAAGGATGGGCAAATCTGCCAGGTTCATCAATTTCCCATTTTGCCAATATGAAGTTCAGTTCACCACAGTTCTGCATCAGTCTGCAATTATTTTTTAGTCCTCGTGAACATTTGTCAGCATTTTAGGAGCAGATTTCTCCTGCTGCACCCATTTTTTGTATGGAATTTTGCCTAGCATACAAATTGTTACAAGCAATTGGTGCTAGTACAATGCATTTGTGCGTGTGTGTGATCTTCACTAATATATGCATGTTTATGCGCACTTAATCTAGCATCTTTCACTTGATATACATTACAAAAACAACTGTACTCTGCACACGCCAAATGAAAGCTGTTTAGCAAAGCAACAAACCAACATAACTTAAAAGATCATAAGGAATACAACAGAAAATTGCATTTTACTAAAATATATATATTTCACTCCTGGACTCACATCTCCTCATGGGTTGTGGCTACAGTGTTCACATGTAACATGGGCCCATTCTAGAAACCAATTCTCCCAATTCTCTCACTGCATTCATGTGTCCTTGTTGATGCATTTCCTTCAAGATGTACCATCAAAAGTCCACCATCCAGATTTGGCTTCAAGGTTCCTTATTCTCAAATTCAAATCATGTTTTCTTCAGTATGCTGTGGTTGGGGCCAGTCCTTGGTGAAAATATTGCACGTTGCCCAGAAGATAGCATTCTTGCCACTTCCTTAGAGGTTTCTCATCCTTTGTCTTTCGCCTCCTAGCTTGGGTCTGTTGCTCTTCCGTGGATCCGACAAACATCACAGGGAAGAAGAGGGCGTCTAGGAGAGCGAGCAGTTGAGATCTGTTGGCTACTTGCTGTCCATCTGCAGTAATGAATTCTCTCTCCTTTCACAAAAGGCCGTGGGCTTGCACTGTTCCAAAAGCATAAGTAGAATTTTTGTAGATCTGGAGAGTCCTAGTCAAGTCCACCAGTTCAACCTCTTGTGCTGAAAAATGAGGGAGCAGTCCTTCTTGGGTAAGGATTGTCTTTGCTGCAACCACAGCCAGTCTTGAATATCTCCTTCCTTCGGCCATGAAGCTGGGTTCATCCACAAACTTAATAATAAATAATAATAAAATTTTATTTATATCCCGCCCTCCCCAGCCAAAGCTCAGAGTGGCTAACAGTAAAATAATACAGCATTCTAAAATCAATTCATTATAAAATCAGTTCAAATTAAATTGATGGCAAACATTGGGCTAGAGTTCTGTGAGGCCTGGTGGAACAGCTCTGTCTTGCAGGCCCTGCGGAAAGATGTCAAGTCCCGCAGGGCCCTAGTCTCTTGTGACAGAGCATTCCAACAGATCGGAGCCACAGCCGAAAAAGCCCTGGCTCTGGTTGAGGCCAGCCTGACCTCCCTGTGGCCCGGGACCTCCAGAATGTTTTTGTTTGAAGACCGTAAGGTCCTCCATGAGACATACCAGGAGAGGTGGTCCCGTAGGTACATGTGTCCTAGGCCATATAGGGCTTTAAAGGTTAAAACGAGCACCTTAAACCCTTTCAAAGTCAGATTTGGGTTAGTCAGTACGGAAACCTCATACTTGAACTGGCAAGTAGGATGAAGAAGAAGCTTTTCCTTTGGTGCTCAGAATCGGAGGTGCTCCATGCAAAATATCACCTCCCACATCAGCTCCCAAAGTCACCTTCTCAGCCTCCTGCAGAGGGAGGACAAATGCTGCTGCTGCTCAAAGGCATGTTGGCCATCATTGGGCCACAGAATCAAGATTCTCCACTGTCCTCCACTGGGGTTCTCCTCTCCGTACCAACACTCCCCATCCCACAGCCTTCATTTCATTCACATATGGTATGTAGGATTTAAAGGGACTGGGCAATGCCGGTGCTGGTGGTTCAGCTAGGGATGTCTTCAAAGGCTCTTCAAAGGCCTTTCTCATTTCTATAGTCCATATTCAATACAGGATCCCTTTTTGGTTAAGGTGTTGGAATGTGTTGCTTCTCCCCTCATTTCTGGTATCCAGTTCTTGCCAAATCCAGCAAAGTCCTAAGAATGCTGTATTATGCTGCCCCCACGTGGCCAGAGCTGGTTTCAGCTATTGCCTCCCTTGAATTCAGCTTTCCGAATTGACGCTTCTGAGATTTTGACTCCCTGATCCAAGATGCTATGCTGCTCACCTCAGTGATTTTTTGAAAGCAGCTCCGTGTCCAGCAAGAACGCAGCTTGATAATAACATGTCAGGTCATGCGTGTTCTTTTGGCATACTTATAATCCAGGTATTCTCTTCAACAATAATGCATTATCCAGACTCGGGAGGCAACCCAACGGGTCCCAGCACAACTTCTACAACTGCTTGAGGTCCCTCTTCCTTCCGAATCCTTTATCTCTCTTCCCCTCCCTGCTCTCCTGACTTGGCTTCTCGCTGTTGATGTTACTTGGATGTCTAGACGGATGAATGATGCAGTGAAAAAGGTGGCGCAGAATGCCAGCTGGTGGAGATACAGGTATCTGCCATGGCTGCACCTAACTCACTGCAAATAAGGATTGGATCTGGGCCCTTCTGTCTGCAAGGGAGACGCTCTACCATGGAGCCACTTTTAAAGGAGGAACATAGTAGTTAGGTTCCCTGTGAGGTGGTGGCATGAGGCATGCCTCTCCCCTATGGCATCAGTTCCCCCGAAATGTAGGAACCGTCGCCTTCACAATAGGTAAAGGTAAAGGGACCCCTGACCATTAGGTCCAGTCTTGACCGACTCTGGGGTTGCGGCGCTCATCTCGCTTTATCGGCCAAGGGAGCCGGCGTACAGCTTCCGGGTCATGTGGCCAGCATGACTAAGCCGCTTCTGGAGAACCAGAGCAGCTCCCAGAAATGCCGTTTACCTTCCCGCCGGAGCGGTACCTATTTATCTACTTGCACTTTGACGTGATTTCGAACTGCTAGGTTGGCAGGAGCAGGGACCGAGCAACAGGAGCTCACCCCGTTGCAGGGATTCGAACCGCCGACCTTCTGATCGGCAAGTCCTAGGCTCTGTGGTTTAACCCACAGCGCCACCCGTGTCCCATATGGCTGCACCTAACTCACTGCAAATAAGGATTGAATCTGGGCCCTGCTGTCTGCAAGGGAGACGCTCTACCATGGAGCCACTTTTAAAGGAGGAACATAGTAGTTAGGTTCCCTATGAGGTGGCGGCATAAGGCATGCCTCTCCCCTATGGCTTCAGTTCCCCCGAAATGTAGGAACCATCGCCTTCACAATAGAGCTTGTCAAATCAGAGCTGTGTGTGTGTGTGTGTGTGTGTGTGTGTGTGTGTCATTGTTACGAGGCTTCCCCCTAAGAACACTCACACCCTTGACATTACGGCTTGGAACACAGTTTGATAAAACTGCAAGGTTCTTTTTCTTCTTTTTTAAGTGGAGAAACAGGATTTAAAAGAATTTTAAGGAAACTGCTGCTGCCAAAGCCCCCCTTGTGAAAAGATATACAAAGGATGGACCCACCATTTTAGGCCATAGCCCAGCGCCTGTGGAAGCCCACAGGGTCAGTCCTCAGCATCCCCAGGTGAGGCTTGGGGAAACTCTGATCCCCAGGTGAGCTGCTGCCAGCCAGGCCAGAGGAAGACAGTCTGGAGCTCCCTGGACCCGGGACCTGGCTCCTGAGGCAGCTGTCTTTGCAGCCCAGTGGGTGAGGTCTTCTGCCAGGCAAAGGGCCAGGCGCTTTCCTGAATATTCACCTCTGGCGACTGAACCCTCCATGGCCGAGCTTCAATCTCTCTCTCTCTGCGCCTGTGTTGGGTTAGCACAGCAGGAGTGCCAATGCTTCTTGCATCCTTAGAATCAAAGAATTGTGGAGTTGGAAGGGACATTGAGGATCATCTAGTCCAACCCCCTGCAATGCAGAAAGATGCAGCTGTCCCAGATGGGGATTGAACCTGCAAGCTGGGCATTCTCATCCCCACACCTGAACCCAAGCAGGGAGTTGAATCCAAGCCCTTCTAGGTGCCCAGAAGATGCTCTGCCACGGAGCTATAGCTCCTCGGAAACAGAAACACAGGAAGGGGATTTAGGCCTTAGATTGCTCCGTCCACCTCAGAGCAGCTGGGGCAACCAAGTCAGATGGGCAGAATACACACAAACACACACACACACACAAACAAATATATATATATATATATATGCAAGAAGATCAAACCTATCCATTCTTAAGGAAATCAGCCCTGAATGCTCACTGGAAGGACAGATCCTGAAGCTGAGGCTCCAATACTTTGGCCACCTCATGAGAAGAGAAGACTCCCTGGAAAAGACCCTGATGTTGGGAAAGATGGAGGGCACAAGGAGAAGGGGACGACAGAGGACGAGATGGCTGGACAGTGTTCTCGAAGCTACCAGCATGAGTTTGACCAGACTGCGGGAGGCAGTGGAAGACAGGAGTGCCTGGTGTGCTCTGGTCCATGGGGTCATGAAGAGTCAGACATGACTAAACAACTAAACAACAACAACAACAACAATATATGCCTACACTGACCAGCAATTGCTCTGAAAGGTCTCAGGGCAGCAGTATTTACACACACACACAAATTGTTTCCACACACACAAATTGTATTAGCCATTGAGGTTGTCCCAGCCACTCTGAGGTAGATGGAGCAATCTGAGGTTCAATCCATGCACGTTTTACTTGGGAGTAAACCCCAGTGAACCGTTGGGATTTATTTCCTAGTAGAAGACAGCCTCCCAATCAGGATTGGAAACAACCATTTCCCCCCAAATGGTGCCCCAATTGCTTCCTTTGTTTCTTATATATTGTATTTTATTGTATTGTATTTCACATTGAATTCCATAAAATGATACTCATTTTATGTACAGTGGTGCCTTGGGTTACAGACGCTTTCTGGGAATGAAAATAAATTCCCCGTCCGGAATATTGGGTCCGGCAA
>JAXCMG010000090.1:101769-153449 GCA_034642415.1 Podarcis siculus | reverse complement strand
TGGGGAACTCGTAAGATCAGGTAGGAGGAAATGCCCCCTTCCCAGGTCGCCCACCCTCCTGCCCCAGACTGGGGCTAGCCTGGCTGGGAGCACCGGCTGATGTCTCCTTTGCTTTGCAGCGAGGGAACGACTCAGCCTGGGAGCCGCTGCATCCTGGGAGGGACTGGAGCCCAGGTGGAGGATACCTGCCTCTGAGGTAATGGGACAGGGGGAAGGAGGGGGAAGGAGATAATGGGACAGGGGGAAGCAGCCCTTAGCGTGGAGTTCTCCCCTGCTTTAAAGATCCCTTCTTTCTTGCAGGATCTCCCCCCTGCACCGCTGTGGCTGCTGCCCAAGCCTCCCCCCAGAAGACCATTATAGAAGATACTAAAATCTTTTGGAGGAAATATTGGGAAGAGTTGGGAGGAGAAAAGCTGACAGAGTGAAAGAAAGAAAGACAAGACTGAAATTTCCTACTACAAACGACATGATTAACAGACATCAGCCTGGGAGCCGCCGCATCCCGGGAGGGACTGGAGCCCAGGTGGAGGATACCTGCCTTGGAGGTAATGGGACAGGGGGAAGGAGGGGGAAGGAGATAATGGGACGGGGGGGGGGAGCAGCCCTTAGCATCGAGTTCTCCCCTGCTTTAAAGATCCCTTCTTTCTTGCAGCATCTCCCCCCTGCACCGCTGTGGCTGCTGCCCAAGCCTCCTCCCAGAAGGCTGTAGGATGTTCCTGGCTACCTGCATGAAGGTTAAATCTCCCCCCTGCACTGCTGTGGCTGCTGCCCAAGCCTCCCCCCAGAAGAAGACCGTAGGATGTTCCAGCGGAACCAGAGACTTTTTTAGTAGCTTTGATTGCTCAGCTATCAGTGGCTGCTGCCCAAGCCTCCCCCCAGAAGACCATTGTAGGAAAGAGGTACCTCTGGAAGGCCCTCTAGTGATGTACCAGCAGCTCCCCAACCCACAGTGAGAGGGACCTGTTCCTTTGATCACCTGGGGCAGGGATGCCCTACTGTTCTTACTTCCTCAGGTCCTTTGTGGATTCCAGGTCACTGTACCCATCCCTATAGGCCAAGACATGCGCTGGCACCAAGGCCTGCAGAACCCCCTTCCGGACTTTGCAAGGACCATGATGACCCTGACTCCGCCTCTACAGGCTCAGCAGGCTCTACAAGCTTGTCCTCTCCTTAAGTTGTCTAATCCTCTTTTAAAGAGGGACACAGTACAAGTTGAGCGTCAACGGGGAATGGGAGAAGAACCTTCCTGCATGAGAGCAGAAAGGAGATGCTCTCGTCTGGAAGTGGGTGGGCCAAGCTTTCTTTGGGAGCAAGGGCAGGGCAGGGGCATTGGGCATCCATTCCCCACGTCTGCCAGGAGGATCCCAAGTCCTCCTTCCTCCACAGGGCCACGCTTCAAGAGATGGTTGTCCGTTGCCACTTCCCAAGCTGAAGGACAAGAGCGAAACTTCGTCATCCATGGTGTTCCAGTCCGACCTTTCTGGATTGTAAAGTCCTTCCAAGTCGCTGGAGGAATCCATGCTGCTCGGTGCCTTGCGTGTCTCCAGGGATGCCACGCATGATGTCTGAATGTGCCAGTCCCTGACAAGAGGAGAAGGGCATCACTGGCATTCTTTCAATAAAGAAATTGGAGGAAATTGTTGCTTTCGATATGCCGAGGATCGAATAATATTTATTAATAAATATTGTTAAAATGAAAAAATAATGAGCAGTTTTCTTTCCTTCTCTGACTGCTGCTGGGAGCTCTGCTTAAGAAGGCTGAAGCCAGTTCTCAACAGCTCCTTTGTGTCCTTGAAGCTGCAGGTGAAGTCTCTCCACCACCTCCCCCTTCAGGCTGCTGTTCAGCAGGTGAAGCTGATTCCTGACCCATGACACTATTCGCTGCCCCAAGGAGCCCCTACTCCTGCCAGTTGGGTGCCAACTTTCAGGGAGCAAGACGGTGGAAGTGTTGGACCAACAGGGGGAGGGGAGGCATGGACCTGTGAGGCATCTTCCCATGAGGATTTTCCATGAAGTCCATGTCCATGAAATTGGCCGTAGCCCACAATTTCTTTCTATTATAGCCCAGGTCTGTAGGGCTGGTTTCTCTGGAGGTGTTACAGTGGGTGGTGGACACAACCAGGTCCTTGGAGAGGTTTGTGTGAGGCATCTGGAAATTAGCAATGCTAGCCAAGCCCTGGCTCCGTTGCCCACCAAAATCGAGGAAATTCTGTTTCTGGGCAGATTGCCAAAGCCCCAACATTCACTCTCCCTTTCCAAGTTGCTTGGGAAGACGGGAATCAGGCATAGCCCAGGTCTGTAAGGGGCTTCCCAGGCGCTTGGAGGGGGTGGTGCGAGGCATCTGGGACTTAGCAGTACAAGCCAAGCCCTGGCTTTGCGGCTCACCGAAATTGAGCGAATTCTGTTTCTGGGCAGCTGGCAGAGCCCCTCTTCGCTGGGCATGGGACTGCCACATGCCCTGGCCTCCACAGGAGACTCACAGTCCCTCTTTGTCTCTGTTCCTTTTGGTCCACTGTCAAACGAGGGCAATGGCGGCTGGACTTGTGATCCTAATCTGAAGAGCTGCCCAGCCCAGCTTCAGGTCCTTCACCAAGTGCCCCCATCTAGAACCCACCGCTCTCAACCGACTCTCAACTGCCTCCCCCTCAACATTCAAACTCCCTTTCCAAGCCTCCTCCAATCGTCTCTCTCCACCAGAATTCCTCTCTCTTCCCCCCTCCCTCCCTGCTTGACATTCCCTTGGGAATTCTAATAGCATCACCTTAATATCATCACCTGAATTGCACACAGTATTGTTATAGATTATGAGGGGGATCCCACCAAAAACTAGAAATTAATAGATGGTAGGATTTGGGATTATTTGGGCTGTGAAGGGAGAAATACAAGCTACAGAGGAATTCCTGGGCTAGCCTAGGCAAAAGGACCTGGCCAAGCAAGGGCCTTCAAGAAAATTCAAGGCCTTGGAGAGCCTAGTGGGAAATGCCAGAGAACTCTGTCTTGGTGTGAGGTGGCAGAAGAAGAACGAGGAGGGGGAGGAGGAAGAGAGTCTGGAATCTGACTTGGGAAGACTGGCTGCCCTGCTGTGGGGGTCAATTCCCTCCTGCTGTAAGATCTGGACTCCCTTCATGCAGACTGAAGATGTAAACAGGTGAATAAACCATATTTCTTAAAGCAAGGACAGTCTCCGCCATGTCTCAGTTCTCTAAAGGAGAGAGCCTGGAACCCCATGGGCTCTTGCCACTGCTTGACAAGAAAGGGGACCTAACATTTGGAACAATATTTTATACACCCTGCTCCCTGAAACCACCCTGTTTGAAGTACTTGAGCTTTCCGTTCTTGGTTCCTAGGAAACCAGGGAAAGAAAGCTGCAGGTTCCTCATGCCTGTTCTAAAAAGCAGGTGTCTTCCCCCAAACGATCCTGGGAATTGTAGTTTGGTAGGGGTTCTGGGGATTGGAGGTCCATGAGAGGGAAGCTGCAATGCCCCAGATCGTTTGTGGGACATCATGTGCTTTAAAGGCTCATTGGATGCCCTTTTCAACATGGAATTGTCGAGTTGGGAGGGACCCTGAGGGTCATCTAGACCAACCCCCTGCAATGCGGGAGTCTCAGCTAAATCATCCATGGCAGATGGCCATCCCACCTCTGCTGAAAAACCTCAAAGGAAGGAGAGTCTACTGCCCACTGAGGGATTTCTTCCCACTGTCAAACAGCTCTTGCTGTCAGAAAGTTCTTCTTGAAGTTTAGTCGGAACCTCCTTTTTGTAGCCTGAAACCACGGCTTCAGGTCCTGGGAGCTTCTGGAGCAGGAGAAAACAAGCTTCCTCCCCCCTCCTTGTGACGGCCCTTGAGATATTGAGAGGGCCGCATGGTGTGGCTCTCATATCCATGTCCTGAGGGACAGAGAGCAAAATATTTCTCTCTCCCCTTTCTCCAGCCCAGGCGGAATTGCAAGGGGTCAGTGCATCTGGCTAGTAAGAAGATGGTTGGAGTTTGGAGCCCAGCCAGAGCTGGCTGTGGGCAGGATCCTGGCATTACTGGGGGTTGGACTAGAAGACCCTTGGGATCCCTTCCAACTCAACCATCAAGATGCCAAAGGAATGGGCGAGGGAGCAAGATGCCCAACAAGGGGAGACACAACCACACACCCCAACAGCACCCTCTGGCCTGATCCTTGGTGGAGGCCAAGCACATTGACCCCCCTGATTTTATTTTTCTTAATTCAGCGGCCTAACAACACAGCAGCCTGGGTTGCCAGCTGATGTCACAAAGTGCTGCTTTGCAAGCAAGCCTTATCTTGCCCTGCAAGAGGGATGCCTGTCAGATGATGGTGAGAGACTTGGCAAGCCAAGTGTTCCCATCAGCAATTATGAGAGGGAACTCTGAAGGTAAGAGGAGCTCTGAGGCCCAGAGGAGAGGAGTGGGATAGAAATAACATTATTATTATTATTATTAGCATCACCTGTCCCTGGCTTGCCTTGTTCACAGATGTTGATAGCTTGGCAGGTCCTCAGCTGCGGTCCCCAGATGATATTTTCTGTTGTGAATAACTGGTTGGTAACTTCCTCTGTGTTTCCAGTGGTACCTCAGGTTAAGTACTTAATTGGTTCCGGAAGTCCCTTCTTAACCTGAAGCGTTCTTAACCTGAAGCGGACTTTCCCATTGAATGTAATGGAAAGTGGATTGATCCGTTCCAGACAATGAAAAACACCCCCTAAAACAGCAATTTAAATAGAATTTTGCTGTCTAACAAGACCATTGATCCATAAAATGAAGGTAATAATCAATGTACTGTACTATAAAATAAATAAGACAGTATTTTAGATGAAAAAAAATAACTCCCCCCCCCTTACATGCACTGATGGGGGGGGGGGCTTTTATCCATTTCTGCAGTCACACAATCAACCAGTAGCTGAACTGGGTTCCACACAGTCACAAAAACAAGTCACAAAAATGAAGTCACGAGCCACAGTCACAAAAGCGAAGTCACAAGTCAGTCCCATAAAATGAAGAACTAGTCACAGTCAAAAAACCCAAAAAGCCACACAAACCAAAATGCAAAAAAATAGCAAAAACAAAACGCCACCCCAATAAAACAGTACAAAATGAAAATGTGGTTTTTTCCTTACCTGCGTTGATGTTTGGATGAGGGCTCAGGGTCCTCCTCCACAATCACAATCGGCTTGGCTCCCGGCATTTGCGGAGGCCTCAGAGAGCTCCGTAGTCCCCCCGGATGTCGGGGCTTGGCTCCAGGCTTCTGCAAGCCCCACGGATGTCAGCCTGAAGTGAAGGCTGTGGGATGGGGAGTGTTGGTACAGAGAGGAGAACCCCATTGGAGGACGGTGGAGAATCTAGATCAGGGGTGTCAAACTCGAATTCATCGGGGGCCGCATCAGCAGTTTGGTCACCCTCAAAGGGCCAGTTGTATCTGTAGGACTATGTGTCCACTCTTTATTATCATAAATTATTGTCACTGCATTCAATTATTCAGTACAAAGCACATAATTGTAAATGTTGTGTACTAAATTTAACAATAACAATTCAAATTTTCTGTGACTAAATTTTTATATTACAATGGAATTGAAACACTGATGCTCAAAATATCAACCAATTTAATAATTTTTTTATCTTTTAAAAAGTTCCATGTTTCATAGAAAACTTGCCCATTAAAATTTTATTTAAAAAGTGGAACACATTGATTTATAAGGCTCCCAAGCGTATAGTACGGCTTGAAATAAGAGAATATGGAATAAGAGAATATCCTGTCACATCACAGGAGGGCATGCGCTCAATATAAAAACAAGTGGAGGTTTCCTGAATGCATGTAAAGTGGAGGTTTAGAACGGCTGGCGCCGCTATAGGGCAGACGTTCACTGGCTTGTAGGCTGCCGCTCATGCGCTGAAGAGGCGGCTTTCTTGTGTCAAAAAAAAAAGAAAAAGCGAGAATAAAAGGTGAAGGCTGGCGGCCGGCGGCGGCTACACGGGCCACATGATGAGGTCTGGCGGGCAGGATTCGGCCCACGGGCCTTGTGTTTGACACCCGTGATCTAGATTCTGCAGCCCAATGATGGCCAACATGCCTTTGAGCAGCAGCGGCAGCATTTGTCCTCCCTGTGCAGGAGGCTGAGAAGGTGACTTTGGGAGCTGATGTGGGAGCTGATATTTTGCATGGAGCACCTCCGATTCAGAGCACCAAAGGAAAAGCTTCTTCTTCATCCTACTTGCCAGTTCAAGTATGAGGTTTCCCTACTGACTAACCCAAATCTGACTTTGAAAGGGTTAAGTCTTTGAAGCCTGCCAGAAGGATAGTAAATTTAGAAACCAAAATAGAAGGAAGGAAGGAAGGAAGGAAGGAAGGAAGGAAGGAAGGAAGGGGAAGATAAGAAAAAATTCTGCTTCTCTTCCTCATGGAGCTTGGCCTCCAACATCCCAACAGATTTCGCATAACCCTAGGACAGGGGTGTCAAACTCAAATTCATCGGGGGCCGCATCAGCAGTTTGGTCACCCTCAAAGGGCCGGTTGTATCTGTAGGACTATGTGTAAAGTGGAGGTTTCCTGTGTAGAACGGCCGGCGCCGCTAGAGGGCAGACGTTCTCTGGCTTATAGGCTGCCGCGCATGCGCTGAAGAGGCGGCTTTCTTGTGTAAAAAAAAAAAAAAAAACCAGAATAAAAGGTGAAGGCTGGTGGCCGCCGGCGGCTACACGGGCCACATGACGAGGTCTGGCGGGCCGGATTCAGCCCGCGGGCCTTGTGTTTGACACCCGTGCCCTAGGAGCTCCAATATGGGAAGGTTATGGTGCTTTCATGCCCAGGGAATGGCAGGTGGAGGTGATGATTGATTAAATTTGCATGCCACCCTTCATGCCGGCCATTTCAGCGACAGAGCCCTCCAGGTCCGAAGGCCTCCTTTGCAGCCTCCATTCTAGAGGTGGAAAGGAGCCCAGAGACGCCTTAGACCCCCAGCGAGAGGCCGAGGGAGACGGAGCTTTGCAAGCAGAAGTTGCTGCTCCAGGAAAGGTCTGGCTGCTTCTGTGGGAGCCATTGGCAGCAGCTCCGCCCACCCCAGAAGAGCCTGCTGGCTGATGAGCTCTATTGGCTAGCCTGGAGCGTCAATCAGCCAGCTAGGGAGGGCGCAGGTTCAACTTGCGAGGTGTCTAGCCAGGTAGGCTGTGCAAGACAAGCAGGTTAGGGTAAGGGAAAAAGCTTTTACATTTCATTTTTTTTGCCTTCAAAAATGTGACCAAAGGGAGCAGGGGACTCTGTGCCCCCGAAAGGGAACCAATCTGTCTTTGGAAGGTGTTATGTACTGAGTTGAATAGAATCCAAAAGGCAGCAGTCTGATTGGACCTAGAACAATAGGATCCAGAATGCAGCAGTCTGATTGGTCCACAGGAGTCACCCAATCCAGTTCCGGGTGGAAGGGAATCCGCAACCTGATTGGCCTACAGGAGAATCCCGGAATTAGCCAATCACGTGGGGCCCATTGTGTAAATAATGTATATAAAACAGACATTCTGGGGGAACTTCCATTCCTCCTCACTACTATGAGCTGAATAAAGAGCATGAAATCCACTCTCGACTCTATTTCACTGGCGACGAAGGTGGGATCCCGCTGAGCTGACCACTACACACAGCACCACAGCACCGCCACCTGCCGCACCGCTGCCTCGCACCGTGTATGCAGGCTTCAGCTCTGGGCCCCAAGGAACTCATAATGGCAACCAACAGCAGCTTCTCGTCGTTCAACCCAGCATCCAGAGACTGGGAAGCGTACGCCTCCCATTTCACCTTCCTCCTAGAAGCCAAAGGGGTCACCAACAAAGAAGACGCCAAGAAGAGGGTGATATTCTTCAGCGTCTGCGGAGAGGAGACGTTCAAAATCACCCAGGCTCTCCTTGCGCCTGAAGATGTTGCTACTGTTCCTTACAAAACAATAATGGAACGGCTGAAGGGGTACGCCTTGGGCAGCCCCTGATTCTCCAGGAGGACCTCCGGGCTCCCTGGCCCTTCTGACCTTCTTCCAGGAGAGGCTGGTTCTCCATCCTCGGCCACCTGGGCCTTGGGACCTCAGCTGGAGTCTCCCAGGATGTGGCAGAGCCTCCCTCCGTCTCTGCACAGCTTCTTCCTGGGGCGTAGACTCTCCAAGTGTCCCTCTTTTTCAGGGACTGTCCTGGATTTACAGAAACCGTCTCGGTTCCTGGTTTGACCCCAGAACACCCCACTTTTCCTTAAAGGTAAAGGTATAGGGACCCCTGACCATTAGGTCCAGTCGTGGCCAACTCTGGGGTTGTGGCGCTCATCTCGCTTTATTGGCTGAGGGAGCCGGCGTACAGCTTCCGGGTCGTGTGGCCAGCATGGTAAACCAGAGCAGCGCACGGAAACGCTGTTTACCTTCCCACCAGAACGGTACCTATTTATCTACTTGCACTCTTTGGTGTGCTTTTGAAGTGCTAGGTTGGCAGGAGCAGGGACCGAGCAACAGGAGGATTCGAACCACCGACCTTCTGATCAGCAAGTCCTAGGCTCTGTGGTTTAACCCACAGTACCACCCGTGTCCCTTCACTTTTCCTTAGGATGTCCCTATTTTTATCAGAAAAATGTTGGAGGGTATGGAGTTATGTGACCCCTGAACCACGGAGCGAAGTACCGGTAAATATACAGCCTTTACAAGATGTCTGAAGGCAGCCCTGTATAGGGAAGTTGTTTAATGTTTTATGATGTTTCTATATATATGTTGAAAACATCCCACAAACCACTGCCCACCCAACAAGCATCATACATAGTGGTACCTCGCAAGACGAATGCCTCGCAAGATGAAAAACGCGCAAGACGAAAGAGTTTTTCCTTTTTGAGTTGCTTCGCAAGACGAATTTCCCTATGGGCTTGCTGCGCAAGACGAAAACGTCTTGCAAGAGCAACTCATAGCACGCGGTGTGGTAGCTTTTTTGAGGTTTTTGGGAAACCGTGCTTCGCAAGATGAAAAATTCGCAAGACGAAAAAACTCGCAGAACGAATTAATTTCGTCTTGCGAGGCACCACTGTACATCACAGAGAGAGGCAGTCTTGTCTCCTGGCTTGTCTCTTGTCATGATACCTGACAATGCTTGCTGGTTGCCCTTTGCTGGCCAGTCTGAGCTGTTCCCTTGAAATGGTAAAAACCTCAGTTCTTGAATCGATTGTCACAGATCTACCCCTATTTATGTGAGAGGTTTATAGCTTTGGAAGGATTTGTAAGTGAAAAGAACTATTGGGAAAGGTTTTCCTTCAACTGCAGAGTATATATATGGGGTCATTAAGAGGGTCAAGGTGGCTTCGGGTTTGCTCTGTGAACTCAAAGAAAGTGTCTCTTTTTTCAGGGAATATTTTATCATTTTTGAATGGTGAAGGATTGGTTTTTCTCTAGGGTGCGTGTCTGCTATGTGTAACACCCATGTAACACCCACCTATTTGTGTAACACCCATGCCAACTTCTGTTGCCCAGCGCCTGCAAGTCCCCTACTGTGACATCATAGGAGGCTTACAGTGTTGTTGTTTTTCAAAACCCACCAGCGTCTGCTCATCAGGAGCAGAACTGAGCAGCTTCTGTGAGTGAAGTGAAGGGCTGTTTCTCAGAAGGGGAAACCCTGGGAGAGACTAGGGTTCAAATACCTCCTTATTAAGCTGTGAAGCTCACTGGGTAACCTGGGGCCAGGTTGTGGGGATTAAACGAGAAGGCGAGAACTATGTATGTCATCTTGAGCTCTTTGGAGAAAAAGATGGGATATCAATTCAGATGCCCTCAGAAGGTGGTGGACTCTCCTTCTTTGGAGGTTTCTTATATACAGAGGTTTCTGCTGTAAACTGCCTCCTGTGGTGTATGTATGATGATTTTGGGGTGGTCTTTGGCTAAGTGGCTGGGCAATGTCAAAAGTCTTTCAAGGTTCCTGCACACTTTGGTTCAGGGTCTCTTGCTCCTTGTAAGGGGGGGGGGGGGGGACTCTGCTGCAGAAAAAAAAAATAAAATATCTGCCTTGCTTTCCAATGGATCCTGCTTCCATCCATTCTTCTCCGACTGATCGTGGACTTAGGGGACTCAGAGTCCCATGGGGAGTTGGGCAGCAAAAGCCAGACCCCAATTTTTACATCATACTGAAGTCAGAAGGATGACTAATATGCCCACAAGGTTTGGGTGGCAATAATAGTAGTTTTTGCAATGAGAAAAGAATAAAATTGTGTACCACACAACTAGGTTGTTGTATTGCTTGCTGGCTGGTGGCTGTTTAAGCAGCTGGAAACAATAAATAATAATAATGTCAGAAAAAATATAACTGTGGACCTGACTGCCTATGATAATAGAGTACTGGACTGTGTGGAGTGTATTCACAACACACACAACACGGTGCTAACACAGACAGACAAGGAATACTGAACACAGCTGTAAAAAACAACTTACAAACTTTACCTAAACACTAAAAGCCAAAAGAGTTTTCTGTATCATTTAGGCCACATATTTATTTATATTATATTATATTTATATTTAAAAGCATTTGTAAACTTTTTGATTTTTTTTAAATCTCCAAGTAGTGTGCAACATAGAAACAAGTTCATTAAAGCAAAAATACAACACTATAAACGCTTACGTATCCCTGGTATTTGCAATGTTTTGTACTAGTAGTGTAAGATTAAGCACACTTAGATGGAATTAAGTCCGATCAAAATAAATAGGACTCCTTTTCTAAGTAACTATATTATATAGACAGCTTGGAACTATAGCTGACCACAGGAAGAGCTCAGTATCAGTAAATATAATCCATTTGCCCCAACAGTTTCTACCAGATTATTGCATAAATATGAAGATAAACCCTCAGTCTCTAATTGATATGAAGCCAATCTGTGTTCCAAAGTTCTCACCATCACGGACATGAGAATAGAATTTATCAGGGCAACATGATGTACAGACAGTTACATTTTGGTTCTGGTCTGTTACAGAGTCATCCTGTATGTTCTGAGGCAGAACCCCTCCAGTCTCCAGAAGAATACTAATAAAGAAAAGAAAAAAGGGTGGTGGATTATTAAATTGACAATTAGAGGGTAGTTATTATATATACACAAGCTATTGTTTCCAATATCTAAGGGTTAAAATATTTTCATGTGGCAGTAAGCCCCAAGACCTTCTTCTGCATATATTTAAAATTGGGAAGCTCTGATTTACAGAATGGGGTCATAAAGATAACATGTAACCTTAAACATGTACAGTGGTGCCTCGCAAGACGAAATTAATTCGTTCTGCGAGTTTCTTCGTCTTGCGGATTTTTCGTCTTGCGAAGCACGGCTATTAATGGTACTTAGCGGTTTTAACAAAAAGGAAACTCGCAAGAACTCGCAAGACGTTTTCGTCTTGCGAAGCAAGCCCATAGGGAAATTTGTCTTGCGAAGCAACTCAAAAAACGAAAAACTCTTTCGTCTTGCGAGTTTTTCGTCTTGCGAGGCATTCATCTTGCGAGGTACCACTGTAATATGGGAGAGTATATAGTGGGGGCCTCTGGCTTCTTCCAAAAACACCCCCAAATGTGGCAAAGGGGTGCAATGCTCCTCACTGCCAGAGAGGCCGAGATTCAATGCTGACCACCAATCATGGCTCAGCAGAGCATGACTCTTAATCTCAGGATTGTGGGTTCGAGCCCCACTTTGGCCGACAGATTCCTACATTGCAGGGGGGGGGGTGGATAATCCTTGTGGTCCCTCCCAGCTCTACAATTCCACCAAAGCATCAAAGGAAGAGTTAAGAACCTAAGCTCTGCCACAAGCTCCATAGCGACAGCAGCACCCCTTCTGCTATGCTTTCGTTGGGACTCCTAAGCGGTGGACATACAGTGGTACCTCGGGTTAAGAACTTACTTCGTTCTGGAGGTCTGTTCTTAACCTGAAACTGTTCTTAACCTGAGGCACCACTTTAGCTAATGGGGCCTCCTGCCGCCGCCTAGCTGCCGCCGCACGATTTCTGTTCTCATCCTGAAGCAAAGTTCTTAATCCGAGGTACTATTTCTGGCTTAGCGGAGTCTGACATTACCACCTTTCTGACACCAGATTAATACTTTCTTACTTGTACTAGTGGCTGCTAGGTTGCCTTTTGATTTGGTTTTTCCACAATCCTGCATTTCTGTTGTGCATACAGTGGTACCTCGGGTTAAGAACTTAATTCGTTCCGGAGGTCCGTTCTTAACCTGAAACTGTTCTTAACCTGAAGCACCACTTTAGCTAATGGGGCCTCCCGCTGCTGCTGCACCGCTGCCGCACGATTTCTGTTCTCATCCTGAAGCAAAGTTCTTAATCCGAGGTACTATTTCTGGGTTAGCGGAGTGTGTAACCTGAAGTGTCTGTAACCCAAGGTACCACTGTACTATCAAATGGCTCATTGGCATGGATATCCAAGGCCATCGCTATCAACAACGCCCTTTGGAAATCAGGACGGTGGATGGGAAATGCTTCCTTAGAGGGCCGTACGGTAAACTGGATGCAGATAGTACAGATAGCCAGAAGTGGCCCTTAGATGCACATCTGATTAAACCTGGTTCAGCTGAGTGAAAGGAAAGTTGAAGGCTGCTTCTGTGGGGAAAGGGATTGGGAGGGAGACGAAGAGCCCTATCCTCTTTTTCTTCTTCTGTAATAGGATCAATTAACCAATAGGGAGCAAAACAAACAGTGAATTTTTCACAGCCCCACATTTGTGATGTGCCAAACACCAAGAACTCTCCCAATTAAGAATAAGCAGAACCAAGCTCACCGTGTTGCTCTTCTGATGTCAACGTACGGGGTTGACGATTCATAAAGTCTTACGCACTTGGGATCAATCCTAAGAAAACCTTTTGCCGATTCCCGAGGCAGTTTAAAGCAACAGGGCCCAACCGACGGCCCCAGGACCACAAGGATATCCTTCACGTCGCAACCGTATTCAGTTACCATCGCGTTAATGACAGCCATCGATACTCCTAACAAGGTGCCTTGCCAACCTTAGAAGCAAGGAAAGAAAAGGAAATCTTGCAGCTTTTAAAATTGAAAAGCAAAAGAAAACCCAACCTACAAAAGTTGCATTCAATGTATGTGAACTTTTAAATAGGTGCAAGCATGCAAAATAGGGCATGGAAGTGTGGGGCGATGGGTCCAAGTAGGCATGATGGAAGCAACAGTATTTGTTCTTTAAGTGTCTCTGCCACATTTATATATGATGAAGCCAGAAACTAGCAGCAATCAACAGAATCAGAAAGCTAGCCACTATGGTCTGCATTGCTGACACACATCTAAAGAAGCAGGTAAGTTTTGGAACTTTTAAGTCAGTGTTTTTTATTCACACAACATTCCCAGTTGCGCCTCAGCTGTGTCATATCTATGGGAAACTGCCAAAAATAGACCCACATCCCATGTCATTCTGGCCTCCTTCGGGAGAAAGAGTGGAATATAAATTCAACAAACAAAATAACTATATTTTGATTCTTCAGTTGAACTGGTTAAAGATATGACACAATCCAACGGAAAACATTTTTTAAACCCCAAAAAAGTCAAAGGGTTTTATCTTTGGCTGCATCAGTCCATTAGAAAATACCATCACAGTGGACGCTCAGGTTGCGAACATGATCCATGCGGGAAGCATGTCTGCAGTCTGCAGCGCCCACAACCCCGTGTCTGTGCACACGCGGGTCATGATTCGGCACTTCTGTGCATGCACAAAGCGCAATTTAGCGCTTCTGCGCATGCACCGAAACCTGGAAGTAACCCATTCCAGTACTTCCAGGTTCGGCACGGTGCGCAACCCGAAATCACGTAACCCGAAGCACCTGTAACCCAAGGTATGACTGTATAAATGTTATGCTATAAATAGAGATTCAGGATTAAACAGTGAACTGAATACAAAAAGGTACCGACTCAAGGAGAGCCATACCTGTATTTACTGTATTTTCCGCTCTATAAGACGCACGTTTTCCCCTCCAAAAATTAAGGGGAAATGTGTGTGCGTCCTATGGAGCGAATGCAGGCTCCTTGGCTTCAGCGATAGCAACGCGAAGCCTCCGAAGCGCAGTGGGAGCGCTCCCTCCGCGCTCCGGAGGCTTCGTGTTGCTTTCGCTGAAGCCTGGAGAGCGAGAGGCGCACTGACCCCTCTCGCTCTCCAGGCTTCAAAGATAGCTGCCTGAAGCCTCCGGAGTGCAGCGGGAGCTCCCACTGCGCTCCGGAGGCTTCGGGTTCCTTTCGCTGAAGGGTAGGTGCCCCTCCAGCTAAGGCGCAGCGCCCCTTCAGCTAAGTGGGAGGAGAAATGGAAGGGGCTCCGTTTCTCCTGCTGCTTCGCTGAAGGGGTGCTGCGCAGAGAAGGGGAGAATTTTTTTTCTTATTCACCCCCTCTAAAACAAGGTGCGTCCTATGGTCGGGTGCGTCTTATAGAGCGAAAAATACGGTGAATGGAATGAAGGATGGGGTGGGGACTGACGGGAAAATTCAGAGCAAGAAAGCACACCCAGGGCAGGGCCAGAGTAGAAACAGAGAAATGCATAAAAGGAATGACGGTTGTCCAGTGGGTTTCTTGACCTTTGCAAAGCAAAAAAAAGGAGTCGTGTTACCTGAATGAGCAGCACCACATGCTTTCTTGACAGGATCAGCGAAAAGCACAGGGATGCAGTCTGCTCCAGGGGCAGCGAGTGTAACACCTTTCTGGTTAGTTACTATCCCATCGTAGTTCTCCGGCTCGGCCTTTCCTATGACCCAAACATCACTGGCGTGGTTGACCTGTTAACACCAAGAGAAGGCAAGGCAATTTGAAAAACTGAAGTTAGGAGTGCTCTTTTGCTCCTGTATTTCCCGAGGCAACACTTCTGCCTAGCAATATTGCTCAAGTCAAAGTGACACAATTGACTTCCGAAGCCTCAAATGGTCTGCAGCCAGGACTGCTTACTGCCTATTCTTCTGTGTTGAACCACCACCATCTCAGGTATGGTGGGGGTTCATAAGGGGGGAAAGTGGTGTGAATTCTTTGAAATCCCTTCCCTGAGGAGATTTGCTTAGCTTCTCCACTTTCGATTTTAATCAATAAATTAACCCTTTCAGGGGCAGCCAGCCATTTATTTTCTAAACCCATTTAGTTCTGCTCAGTGGCACCCTAGGCAGAAGGGCGTTTCAACACAAGGACTGCTGTCACTGAGACAGGATGATGAGTTCTCAGATCTTTTAAAGGCTTTGTCAAAGAGGAGGCAGAAGGAGAAATCCTTAACAGGCAAGAAGCAGTCTGGGGCATTATCGTTTTTTTCCATTTCACGAGAAGTCTAAAGAACCATTCCGCTTTATCAATGTTATTACCATGATTACATTTGTGTTATTGTCAATTGCGTCAAATACCTGGGATAGCTCAGCTGGTAGAGCATGAGACTCTTAATCTCAGGGCTGTGGGTTCGAGCCCAACGTTGGGCAAAAGATTCCTGCAATGCAGGGGGTTGGACTAGATGACCCCCAGTGTCCCTTCCAACTCAACAATTATTTGATTCTCATACAAATGCTGTGAATGGCATGTATCTGAGGGGCAGCGATGACCCCCTAAGTTGCATCCTGCAGGGATAAATGCCCCACCCTGAAGAGAGACTGCTTCCCATCACTCATTTAGAACTCTAAGGGTTTGACAACCAGGAAAAATTTCTGTAAAAGGATTAAATCAGATGTTTGAGGCTCTTGGTGGAGATCTTAAAAAGCCGTGTCATGGGTTGTTGTGACCCTGAATGGACTCCTGTGCCTTTAAGAAAAGCATAAATAGAAGAAGTCAAACTGAGTATTTCCTCCTTAAAAATCCTCCCCCAGTTTCAGTTTTCTTTGCCTTACCTTTACCCTATGATATGCATCAGGGTTGAATCCAGCAGCAGCAGCTAGCCTGTGAAGGTTTTCCTTAACCACAATGGGTGGGTCACGTCTTTTGGAACTACTGAAGAGATTGAAAGAGCTCAATGTCGGTATATAGGAGATGCCGCCCGTTCTTGTAGTGAATCCATGGAGGAAGATAGGATCTAGCAAAAAGAACCGGGGGGGGGGTCATGGTTATGCAGGCCTAATATCACCCAAAATATGCTTCAGGGAAGCAAGATTTTGACATAAAGCTGGGATGGGGGAGATAGGCTGGCATAACTCTGGATGAGCTGAGGAGGAGGGAATTAAGCAAGCATAGTCTGGCTGTACTGGGAACCTTCTGAGATTCACTGAACCCAAACCTGCAGCAGATCCATAGCTGTCAACTTACAGATTTGAAAATAAGGGACCAGCAGCCTCGAAAATAAGGGATCAGCAGCCAAAATAAGGGATTTTCCGGGCACAGGTATGTTCAACTTCTGAGCCCCTCCGAGCCAAAGGCAGAAAGCCCAGCCAGCAGCCAAACAAAGCCTCAAGCGGTGGTTCCCACAGCGCAGCAACCCGGCAAAGGGGATGCAGCCAGGAAAACCACCGTCACCTCTCTGCTGGGAAGCGCTGAGCAAAGGCGAGTCCCCAGGCAACGTGGCCGATTTGATTGGCACAAGGCATGCAAGCTCCACCCCCCAGTCATTCTTAGACTCCTTATTGGGTGAGCAACACAGCCAAGCAACACAGTTGGAACCTCTCTCCTCCCTGGCTGGCAGGCAGGGAGGAGGAGGAGCTGCTACCTTTGAAACCCGGGAAATTTAAGGGACATCATCATTAAGGGACAGCAGCGGGACATGGCACTGGGATAAGGGACTTTCCCGCCAAATAAGGGACGGTTGACAGCTATGCTGCAGCAGATCTCAGTCTCCAAATCTCTTCCCATCTCTCTAATACACAATCTGGTTTAAAACCAGTTTCAGATAATGTCAACCTGCCAGTAAAAAGTCCAGCAAAAAATCCCTCCAGCTCAAAATTCACACATCACTCTCCATTATTTTGTCCAGAAATATTTTGCTCTATTGGAAGACTAAAGAAAATGCAAAATTTTGAATCAGCCTTCTTCTCATGACCTTTGCCACTCGCTTTTTATACTCAGAACTTAGTGCCACCTGTTGCATTTTATCTCTATCCATAGCAGTTTCTGCCCAAACACAGAAAATTATGCAAAAATCCTAACTATTGCTAAGAATAGTAGGCAAAATGTACGATTACTGGGGCAATCTGACTTTTCTTGCTGCAGAAAGTCCTGGTGGTTGAGGACAGATTGAAGTGCACGCACAGTCATGAATACGAAAAAAAACTGTTTTTCTAATGAAATGTGCATTTAAGAACCAAACGATCTTTATTGAATGCTTCAACTAAGTAGAAATGCTTGCTTTTTTTGGTGGAGCCTGACATTCAGAACTCTGTTTCCCCCCCCCCCCCAAGCACAACCAGGATCATACCAGGTATCGAGCAATAACAAAGGACATTTGAAAAAAGAAAAGGACTGCAGTACTAATAATAGGATTCTTGCACATATTTTTGTTACCTGGGATCAATGAAGATTTGAGAATGTTAAGTTCCCCTTTCAGACTAGGAAGGCTCTTCAAAAATATCGTTATCTCAGTTTGGATCTTTTCTCTATCTTGGTCTGTAAGTGGCATTAATTCACCTTGCAGTTCTGCAGATTTTCTAAGGTTGTTTTCTTCACAGTTCATCTGAAAATCTTTAAACTCAAACTGGTAAACACTAGTAAAAAGTTGATTCACGTACTCTCTCATTAACGGTTTTCTTAGCGCCGGCACGATTACTTTAACAGTGTTGATGTCTTTTTCATCGAGTTTTTGTTTAATGGTGTATAAGACAGCAACTGTATTTTTGGCACACACAACCTCAAGTTGTTTCCCTGGACCGTGAAAGCCTTGTATTGCTGTATGAAATACATCTCCACAATTCCCTTCACTTCCAAAGGTTTGGCAACACATAAGGTAAACAGGGTAGTTCTCCCCCAGAGTTTCTAATGTTCTGATCACCGATGCCTGGGTCCAGTTATTCCACAACCTGGGTCCGAAGATGCACAAATCAATCAAGACTGCCTTCGCCATATTCTATGGACAACACCTGATGATGGCAAATGTGGGGTGATCGGCTGCCTGGTGGAGGGAAAAGTAAGAGAATGCATTATCAATAATAATATTATAATAATTTATTATTTATACCCCGCCTATCTGGCTGAGTTTCCCCAGTCACTCTGGGCGGCTTCCAATCAAGTGTTAAAAACAATACAGCATTAAATATTAAAAACTTCCCTAAACAGGGCTGCCTTCAGATGCCTTTAAAAAGAAGATAGCTGCTTATTTCCTTCACATCTGAAGGGAGGGCATTCCACAGGGCGGGCACCACTACCGAGAAGGCCCTCTGTCTGGTTCCTGTAACCTCACTTCTCGCAATGAGGGAACCACCAGAAGGCCCTCAGCGCTGGAACTCAGTGTCCGGGCTGAATGATGGGGGTGGAGACGCTCCTTCAGGTATACAGGACTGAGGCCATTTAGGGCTTTAAAGGTCAGCACCAACACTTTGAAATGTGCTCGGAAACATACAGGGAGCCAATGCAGATCTCTCAGGACCGGTGTTATGTGGTCCCGGCGGCATTATCAAAGAGCATTATCCTTTATTCTGGCAGATCAAGCAGATAAAATGAACAATCCAGAAAGGGATTCACAACCCGATGACACAGAAAACAGCAGCAGTCTATCGCTGAGTGCAGAGCAAAGTTTTATATTTCGAGACCCACCAGGGACTTTACAAGGGAAAAGTCTGAATCAAAGTTTCAGATCCTTCAACTACACTGAAGGACTCCCTTACGAAGCTTAATAAAAGGAACAGATCTTGTTTCTTAATGCAGAGGTTTGTGATGAAATCTTTTTGTTTAGGCAACCTTATCCAGACATGCGGATGTTGAAGCATTTCAATCTATTTTTAGTTTATGGCAGATTTTGTCTTTAAAATGTTTTTAATTACAGTGGTACCTTGGGTTAAGTACTTAATTCGTTCTGGAGGTCCGTTCTTAACCTGAAACTGTTCTTAACCTGAAGCACCACTTTAGCTAAGGGGGCCTCCCACTGCCGCTGTGCCGCCGGAGCACAATTTCTGTTCTCATCCTGAAGCAAAGTTCTTAACCCGAGGTACTATTTCTGGGTTAGCGGAGTCTGTAACCTGAAGCATATGTAACCTGAAGTGTATGTAACTTGAGGTACCACTGTACTAGGTTTTAACTGGTTTTATTGGTAATTTTAAAATTTCCTGTAAACCTCAGAGGTTTTGTTACAATCAACCAGTATATTTTTTTTGGTAAAAGACGAATAAAATGAAAAACTCAAAGGCTAAATAGTATGCCTGCTGCTTACCTGGGAGTAAATCCCATTAATTTCAGCGGGGCTTACTTGCAGGGATACACGATGCGATCAAGCTGTGTGCATATTTGCTAGGATAAGCACCCTTTTCTACTGCGGAAAGGAATAGAAAAATTCAAAAAGCTGAAGCAGACCTAACTTGAACGGAATCTAACTTTTAAGAAATTATGTTTCGGATCTGAACGTGAAGTCTACTAGGGCTGTCATCGTATGTGCATTATAAGATCCTGCTCCCACCAGAAACAACCAGTGGGGGGGGGGAGCATAGCTAGGATGCATAGTTGCGGACAAGACCTGCAAAAAAACCCAAAGAATCTTGCTGGCTAAAAATTGGAAAACACAAGAAGTGCCAACAGTGGAGGAATGGCAGATGACGATGATGGACTTTTGGGAGCTAGCGGACCTGACCGGAAGAGTCCGTGACCAGAAGGAGGAGGAGTATCAGGAGCAAAGGAAGAAATTTAAAGATTATTTAGCTAAATATGCTAAGATAATCTAAATAGAAATACTTGCAAGTACCAGATAGGCCTAGGATTTAAATATGTGATGCTATAGAATAATATGTCTAAAGTAAAAATGAAAAGAAAGAAATGTAAATTGACTAAGTAAATTATATGTGAAAATAGTTTTGGAAACTGTTACAATGATATACATTGAAACTCAGCTTGGGGGAAGTTGAGGTCATCCAACAATGTAAAGAATGTAAAGAAAAGTGGAATTATTACACTTAAGATTGATGTTTGTTTGTTTGTCTGTTTGTTTATAAATATGGAATAATAATATATATAGAAAATCAATTTAAAAATTGGGGGGGGGGGAGAATCTATTTATGTACGCTACAACAGCGGCAAGTGTCTTGTTAGCACAAGGATGGAAGAATGAGGAAATCCCAACGAAAGAACAGTGGCAAGAAAAATTGATGAGCTTTGTGGAATTGGCTAAGTTGACATACAAACTGCGTAATAAGGACAACCGTGACTTCAGGGAAGAACGGGACCTTTTTACAAACGATCTAAAAAGACAACGATTTTGACTCCTTGGCAGGTTTTGAATAAACATCCACAAAGTTATCAGTTGACTATATGATAGATAAGGCAACGATATGTACAATTTTATAATATGCAGAGGATAATATGTGCAAAGAAACCAGGGAGGGGAACTGAGGGAAGTCGGGGAGGGGAGGGAAAAAAGGGGGGAATGTAAATGGTTATGTTGATTGATAATCCGTTTGTTAAAATCGTTCAATAAAAATATATTTTAAAAAAATAGGATGCATGGCTGCAATCTTAAACACAGCTAGGATCTCAGTATCACTGACACGTTCAAGGGAACTTAGAACTGAAAAGAGCATATAAATAAAGCCATTAAACGCCCCCCCCCCCCGTGAGATACAGCCCCCGATAGGAAACTGATGCATTTACTTACTGATCGGGAGAAAACAGTTTGCACCTCCCCGAAGTATCCGCGCTGCGCTGCAAGCTGCGTCCACTTCGCTTCTTATAACGTGAGAATGCAAAAGCCACTTCCTGAAAATGCAATGTTGCAAAGGCCCGGGGGAATTCCGAAGTTTGCGCAGGGAGGCGCTAAGCCGATTAATTTCCGCCAAGCGGCTGGACCAGAAGAGCAGGACTTCGCTTCCCAAAAGGGCGGCGAGCGGAGCGGGCCAGGATCCCCGCTTCTCCCCGGAGAGGAAGGCAGAGCTGCAGCCCGCCGGGAAGAGCGCTGCAAAAAGGAGGGAGCCTCGGGGATCTACTGCAGTTCGGGCAAAACACACACAGAAAAAAACAAACACAAAACCCGTTTCGTTTTTGAAGCCTGGAACAATTGCTCTGCAAATGCTGGCGCCCGCGGGCGCTCAGCTGGAGAAGGAGGGACAGCCCCTCTCCTTCTCCTTCCCAGCGGGGCGTCCCGGCCGGAGGGCGCCCCCAGCGGCTCCTCGAGTAGCTGCGCCAAGAGAATAATAATTATAATAATACTAATATAATATTATAGAGTAATAATAATAATATAAACATGTAAACATGTTATTATTATTATTATATAAATAATAATACTTTATTATTATTATTATAAATAATAATAATTTGCTGGGCTTCCCCAGCAAATGCAGAAATTAATTAAATAGGGCTTGTTGGTTTGTTGTTCCAGTGCCAGATTTTAGGTATAAGCTAAACAAGCTATAGCTTAGGGCCCCACTCTCTTGGGGGCCCCCAAAAAATATTAAAGGGGGAAAAAACTGGATGTATATTTCCAAAATGTAAGATAAAAAATAAAGTAAAACCTACATACAGCAACCGTGTTGTGTGTTTTGTAGGCTCCTATGATGTAAGTAATGGGCCCCGCCTGCTCCCTAAAATATCACTGGTTTGCTCATTTCTAGACAGCTGTAAGCAGGCTGGGAGGGACGCGGGTGGCGCTGTGGGTTAAACCACAGAGCCTAGGGCTTGCCGATCAGAAGGTTGGCGGTTCGAATCCCTGCAACGGGGTGAGCTTCCGTTGCTCAGTCCCAGCTCCTGCCCACCTAGCAGTTCAAAAGCACGTCAAAAGTGCAAGTAGATAAATAGGTACCACTCCGGCGGGAAGTCCCCCTGCGCCCCCCCCTCCGAAAAAACAACACTGTGTACATCCTATACCCTTTTAAAATGTGGGGTTTTCTTGTGGGGAGTGGGGGGGGGGTTATTGGGTTGTTTTTTTATTTTGATTACATATTTTGTGGTTTTATATTCTGATTTTGTTCTGTTGAAGCGCCCTGAGACCTCCTGGTCTAGGGTGGTATATAAATTCAGTTAAATAAATAAATAAGCAAGCCACAAGGTAACAGCCTGAGGTAAATACGCCATTTTAACTGATCGCTGAAAAGGCGAGCCGTTAATCTGTTGAAACGGACCCACCTGGGCCCATTTGAAGCGGCATCTTTTGAACAGCCGTGGCGACATATTACGGATTTTTGCTGAGTTTGGGGTGGAAGAAGTGTGTTTGAGGAACCAGTTAAGATATTGAGCCAAAAATTATAAAAAAAGAAAAAAGATATTAATTGAGTCTATAGGCCCAAGAAAAAGTGGAGGAAAAGAGGCCACATTGGGAAAAATACAAGGTTTTGTGATTACCTCCTTAAATTTAAACTGCCACAGGCCTCAATTGGCTGCTCTTTCTTTACATTTATCGAGGGCTTCAATTTACCAGGATAAGAGTAAGCATGTATAACGTGGTCACCAAAAGACAGATAAAATTGTCAGGTTTTTTGACACTGCATTGGCTGAACCTCTTTTGCCTCTGAAATAAATGGCATGCAATTTTATTTCTAAACCCATGTCATTAACTGAGTCAACCCTTTTCTGTGGTTTTGCCACCGTTTTTTCCTGTCCGGTCTCCTCAAGACCTGACTTGAGGAAGTCTTTGTGGAAGAAATTCTTTTTTCCTCCCCTCAGTCTGTCAGTTTTTGATGACTATTTTTCAGTTTACAGAGAAGGTCTTGCCAAGTACTATTCTGTTGTGAGGGAATCATATTTCCACACAGAAACTGAAGAAAACTCACTCACATAATACTTCTGCTGTCATACAAATTGTGAATTATCTCAGCTAAGGTCTGGTTCAAATAGTCTTGGAAAGGCTTTGAAAATCTATTTAATGTTGAAAAGTAATTTCTCTTTGCATTCATTATTTTGAATCTCTCAGTGCCCTCATCATTGGATGTCCTTCTATCATTATATTTGCTATTTTAGCTAGCTTGATAATATAAAATTATGAAATTAACATTTAAAAGACAAAACAATGGCAAAATAATAATGCAATTTATTTGACAGAGATGATCCTGGAAAGTTTCAGAACAAAATGGAGGACGGGATAAGCAATCAAAGGAGCCTCGAAAAATGTGCACTTTATGGAAATGTGCACTTTGGGATCCAAGCCCATTTTTTCAAGAAAAATAATGTGTTCCTCAGGTTTCTGCAAGGAAAAGGCAACTTGCCAAACCCATCTTTGTGTGCATATGCACAATACCTTTAAAGCTTGTTTGAAGCTCATTTCTCTGCCTCAAAGAATTCTGGGCTCTGTAGTTTACCCCTCAAAGAGTTACAATTATCAGCAAACCTTAACTAACTACAGTGCCCAGTGTTAAGTTGTGGGTGAACATATCAGACGACACAGCGATTCTTCAGACAGCTCTTGTTTATTCACAGGCCAGAACAGAACTGAACAGAAGGGTTCAGGCAACCTGTTTATATAGAGCTCAACTACAAAGCAACAGTAACCACTTTCTGTAACTATCCAATCACTGAACGTCACTTTCAATTCCTTATTTGCATATGCAGACCTGAGTGAAAACTATCTACAGTATCCCCCTGCTGGCCCAGGGTGAGAACTTCAGTACATAACACCCAGAATTCTCTGAAGGGGAAAATGTGCTCTGAATGTGCACAATGTCTAGTGTGTATACAGACATGCTTTAGCATCTTCCCTCTGCAAAGGGATTTCTTCTGGAGAGGGTTTTCAGAGTGTAGGGCTACAGGGAGGAGGACAGGAAGAGAAAGATGAGTTGGGCAAGCTGCTTTTTGGATACAATAGAACATACTTTCCATATCATATTAAAATATGTGAATATTTAACATTTATTCACAGGACCCTACTTGTATGAACTCAACTTTCAAAGCAGCTCTTCAAATAGCAGGACTTATGTTAGATGTAGGAAGCGGGTGGCGCTGTGGTGTAAACCACTGAGCCTTGGGCTTGCCGGTCGGAAGGTTGGCGGTTCGAATCCCCGCGACAGGGTGAGCTCCCGATGCTCAGTCCCAGCTCCTGCCAGCCTAAGCAGTTTGAAAGCACACCAGTGCAAGTAGATAAATAGGTACCGCTGTGGCGGGAAGGTAAACAGCGTTTCCTTGCACTGCTCTGGTTTTGCCAGAAGCAGCTTGGTCGTGCTGGCCACATGACCCGGAAATACTGTCTGCGGACAAACATTGGCTCCCTCGGCAAGTAAAGCGAGATGAGTGCCGCAACCCCAGAGTCGTTCGCGACTGGACTGAACTGTCAGGGGTCCTTTACCTTTACCTTTTTATGTTAGTTGTACAGTGGTACCTCGGGATGTGAAAAGGATTCGTTCCGGAGCCCCGTTTGCATCCTGAACAGAACGTAAGACGCGTCTGCGCGGGTCGCTTTGGCTGCTTCCGCGCATGCGCGAGACGTCATTTTGACCATCTGTGCATGTGCAAGCGGCAAAACCCGGAAGTAACACACTCCATTACTTCCAGGTCGTCGTGGAGCGCAACCCGAAAATACTTATCCTGAAGCGTATTTATCCCAAGGTATGACTTTAGTTTTCAAAACTGCTTCTCTCCAACTCTTTCTGTCTTTTCTTTTTCTTCTTTTAGGCATGGCTAATCCAAGTTCATCATTGTTAGATGAAGCTGTGCAGCAAATAGCAGAACAACAACATGCCCAAGCCTCTGAAATAGAAAGCAACAAGGCTGTCCTTATTAGGTTGCAGGTAATATGACTTTAGAAAATAACACTTGCACAAAAGGAAATGCCATCCTGAAACTCTGCTCAGTTTCAGTTCAAATACACAGCTTAGTCAAGAATTGTCCAAGAGGGCAGTTTTTAGGACTCATCCAATTGAAATTACAGTGGTACCTCGGGTTACATACACTTCAGGTTACAGACTGAAGCGATTTATGCAATCCCCAAGGCTCAGGGCCATCTTTAGCAGATGCAACGCCGGGGTGCAGATATCCGCCCAGTACCCCCAAATTACCACGGATAGTGTTGGGGTGGCTGTGGCTGCGCACTGCTAGCAATCTGGGGTGGCGGACTCTCCCCCATGCTGCTGCGGGAGAGCGATCCCCGCAGAGGCTTCGGTGTGAAGTTGCGCCCCTCCCAAGCCTCCGCGGGAGGAGAGCGCAGCTTCCCTCCGAAGCCTCCTTGGGAGGAGAGCGATCCCCGCAGAGGCTTGGGAGGGAAGCTGTGTGCCCACCAGCCATATGGTTGGCGGGGCGCAGCTTCCATCCCAAGCCTCTGCGGGGATCACTCTCCTCCCAAGGAGGCTTCAGAGGGAAGCTGCACGCCCGCACGCCTTATGGTTGGCGGGGCGCAGCTGGCAGGCATGCAAGGAAAGGGGAGGCTGCCGGCAAAGCCGCGTAGCTCCCCTACTTGCTGGGGCACCCCTGAGAGGCCTGTGCCCTGGCGCGACGCACCACTAAGCCCTATGGGAAAGACGGCTCTGCCAAGGCTATATAGCACTACAGCATTTACTTCTTTCCAGTTGTCTGTATCGTATGGAGGATGATTTTAGGGACAAGTTACATATTTTTTTCTTAGAAGAGCAGCAATTTCACATTCAAGTTCTTTAAGAATTACTGGGTGGATTGCTATTTGGACCCACCAACCTGTCAGTTTTATCTTGCCATTAAGGCCTGGAACCTCATCTCTTGTCAACACTATTTGTCCCAGTTCCTTGGACTCTCTCTTTCTGCATACAGTGGTACCTCGGGTTAAGTACTTAATTCGTTCCGGAGGTCCGTTCTTAACCTGAAACTGTTCTTAACCTGAAGCACCACTTTAGCTAATGGGGCCTGCCGCTGCTGCCGCGCCACCAGAGCACGATTTCTGTTTTCATCCTGAAGCAAAGTTCTTAACCCGGGGTACTATTTCTGGGTTAGCGGAGTCTGTAACCTGAAGCGTCTGTAACCTGAAGTGTATGTAGCCTGAGGTACCACTGTACATTAGTTCAGGCACAAGGATATGTCCTATGTCTTCTGTCCTAAAGACAAGTGGAAAAAGTCATATGATTTCATGCAGTCTTTTTGCCCCAGCACCCTAGAAGAAGACTTGAAATGCAGCAAATTGGTGGAAAGTTTTTATTTATTAAAATAACAACAATTAGATGATCTGCAGAACAAAAGTCAATTCGAACAAGTGTGGGCAGGGGAAGTTACCTAGTTTATTCTCCTATGGGCATGTGTGCACACACATTTTGTGGCTTCTCAGCCAAGGACTGGAATAAATTACCTTCCTTGCTGTTCTAGAGTAATTTAGGCTACCTAGAAGTCTGTCATGTGATAGGGGAGGGGCGGCAGATGCTGTTTGAGGATGACAATTCCAAACTTCCCTTGAATGTACAGATCTAGTCATGTTGATCGTGTATTGTGACAGCATCACAGATCATTTTAATCAGGAAAGGACAACAGCAAAACAATAAAATTGTTCTCTTCAATTTAATAAACTGGAAAGCCAAATTTCTAGATAAATCAGAGTCATATGTACCGTATTTTTCGCTCTATAAGACGCACCAGACCACAAGACGCACCTAGTTTTTGGAGGAGGAAAACAAGAAAAAAATGTATTCTGAATCTCAGAAGCCAGAACAGCAAGAGGGATCGCTGTGCAGTGAAAGTAGCAATCCCTCTTGCTGTTCTGGCTTCTGGGATAGCTGCGCAGCCTGCATTCGCTCCATAAGACGCACACACATTTCCCCTTACTTTTTAGGAGGGAAAAAGTGAGTCTTATAGAGCAAAAAATACGGTACTTTTTAAAGGTAAAGGTAAAGGTACCCCTGCCCGTACGGGCCAGTCGTGTCCGACTCTAGGGTTGCGCGCTCATCTTGCTCAAAAGGCCGGGAGCCGTCGCCGTCCGAAGACACTTCCGGGTCACGTGGCCAGCGTGACGAAGCTGCAGCTGGCGAGCCAGCACCAGCGCCACACACAGAAACGCCATTTACCTTCCCGCTATAAAGCGATACCTATTTATCTACTTGTACTTAGGGGTGCTTTCGAACTGCTAGGTGGGCAGGAACTGGGACCGAACGACGGGAGCTCACCCCGCCGTGGGGATTTGAACCGCTGACCTTACGATCAGCAAGTCCTAGGCACTGAGGTTTTACCCACAGCGCCACCCGCGTCCCTTTTTGCAGTGCTATAATTTTTATACTACTAATTATAATGCTTTCACAGTTTTGTTTTCTTTTAAATAAATAAAAATAACTAGTTAACTAAACCTCAAGCAATTACAACATTGTATAAATAATGTAATGCTATCCATCAAAAGTATTAACTTTTCACTGTATATTACTATATTTTCCCATAGACTCAGCTTCAGGATCTTGAGGCACAAATGAAACTTGTAATGGCAGACAGAAAGGCAACAGAAAGGCAAATGTTTCATCAAGATGAAGCCATAATAAGGACAAAAGATCACTGTGAAAATCTGGAGGTTCAGATCACAGCCTTGTATGTTGAGAATCTAAAGCTTGCATTTGATACGGAAACACTGCAAGAAGAGTATAAACTGATGCTTCAAAGAAACAGTGCCTACTATGCAAAAATGGCTGCTCACAGAGACCACTTTGTGGAGGCAGAAAACAAATTGCCACTCATGACTGAGCTCACTAAGAAAAGAGCTGCGGTCAAAGAAATGATTACAAACAAGGAGGAATTAATGTCTGTTCTTCAGAATCCAGAAGTACCGGTAAATACTACTAACCAAACTCAGGTCCAATTAATTGGCTTTCTCACCTTATCTTCTATGTAAAATTGTGTTTTCTTTATGTATCTGACTGGGACCTAGCCTAATACTTTGTTCACAAGGAGATAAGTGCTGTTACTCACCATTGTCTACATTTGTGACCAGATGTGTTTGCAACAATTCTCCTTGACATCTGGGGGAGGGCATTCCATAGGGTGCGTGCTACTACTGAGAAGGTCCTCTGCCTCGTCCCCTGTAACTTTACACAGTAAGGGAGCCACCAGAAAGCCCTGAGAGCTGGACCTCAGTGTCCGGGCTGGAGGATGGAGGTGGAGACATTCCTTCAGGTATATTGGGCCGAGGCCATTTAGGGCTTTAAAGGTCAGCACCAACACTTTGAATTGTGCTCAGAAAAGTACTGGAGCCAGCGTAGGTCTTTCAGGACTGGAATTATATGGTCCCGGCGGCCGCTCCCAGTCACCAGTCCAGCTGCCGCATTCTGGATTAGTTGTAATTTCTGATTCACCTTTAACGGTAGCCCCACGTAGAGCGCATTGCAGTAGTCCAAGAGTGTACAGTCATATCTTGGGTTGAATACGCTTCAAGTTGAGCGTGTTTGAGTTGCGCTCCGCGGCAACCCGGAAGTAACGGAGTGTGTTACTTCTGGGTTTCGCCGCATGCGCAGACGCTCAAAATGACGTCACGTGCATGCGCAGAAGCGGCAAAAAGTGACACGCGCATGCGCAGATGTGCCATTGCTAGTTACATTTGCTTCTAGATGCGAACCGGGCTCCGGAATGGATCCCGTTCATATCTAGAGGTACCACTGTACCACTCTGGCGAGACAGTGCACAGGCAGGTAGGGATCAGCCGGAATAGTAGGTGGAGCTAGTAGACATCTGCCCTGGACACTTCTCTGTGTATGTCACTGTATGTGTTTGGGTGTTGTAGAAGTAGCCCAAAACCACAGCAAAAGTAAATAGCCAACTGGTGGCTGGCAACCTTTTGACTTAGCAGTGTAGAATATACAATAGGAACAAAGTTTGAACTATACAGAGCATATCTAAAGCAAAAATTAAAACTGCATAACTAATTTCAATATACAGTGGTACCTCAGGTTAAGTACTTAATTCGTTCCGGAGTTCTGTACTTAACCTGAATCTGTTCTTAACCTGAAGCACCACTTTAGCTAATGGGGCCTCCTGCTGCTGCCGTGCTGCTGGAGCACAATTTCTGTTCTCATCCTGAAGCAAAGTTCTTAACCTGAAGCACTATTTCTTGGTTTAGCAGAGTCTGTAACCTGAAGCGTATGTAACCTGAAGCGTATGTAACCCGAGGTACTACTGTACATGTCCTGCATGGGTACCGCAGACATGTCCAAGTCCATGAAGAAATCAGGAATAGCAACAATACCCAAGGCTTCAGCTATGAGAAGTAGTAACTGCACTTACTTATAATGTCCTGTTGCTGCAATCTGACCTCAAGTGATGGCACTTTCTGTAGTAGCAGCTTTGCGTGTCATTTCGATCAGGAAATGAATTAGGGTTAAATGCCCTTCGGAGCTGCTTAGTTTATGAGATTAGGAGCATCCCATAACTGCTTTAAAACAAAGAGAAAATATTGGGAGTTCCAATTATGGATCTCCTGTATCACATCTAGTTTGGGTCTAAGAATCAACTTGCTTGGACATGGAAAACCACATTAGTTGCTAAGCACATTATTGCATGCTTGAAAAGCCAAAGTTCTGTTTCTGATGAAATTTGGGTATTCAACAAATTTGGATATTACTTTTAAGAGCCAGTTGATCTTGGGAGATCATGTGAGGATCATGTATCCTACCCATTCTATGTTTGGTTTGTTTTTCATTTCTCCTTTTGTTGTTGTTCATTTGCCAATTACTATTTAGATTCCATTTTGGCATTTACTTAAATCTTCTAGCACTGAATCTTGAAACAATCCCAATTGTCATTTAAATTCCTAAAAGATCGGTGAACATAAAAATAATTTTCATATTCTTTTATCTATCTGTAGGATGAAATTGCATATTTGGAAGCTGAAATTAATGCGTTGAAAGAAGCTATCAGTGGAAAAGAAAATGCACTTAGAGATGAAAGAAATGTGCACGCTAGGCTTCAAAAAGAAATTCAGGTGATTTTCAGTCATTAGAATAGAATATGTCACCAGCTGTGTTGTGGTTCATGTCTTCTAGAAAAAGAACTCTTAATTCTAAAGCTTATACATTTTTGAAAAATCCCAGTAGTCTAGGAATATGAATAAAAACAAATCAGTATTGCTGGGGTTCTCTCCCACCTCCATTCCACAAACACAGAACAACAAAAACTGGTATTTTACTTTATTGCAATGTGGAATAGTTATGATAGTCTGTTTATTGTTATTTATTATTTGTCACATGCTTGACAGTTTGTATCAGTAGCACATGATGAGCTGGAAAAATATTGCTATGTTACAGAATCAAATGTTGGGTATCAATATTGTGAATATTTGGGTCTTACTGACTCTCAGCATAGACCCTACTTAATTCATTTAAGTAGGTCCATACTTAACCTGAAACTGTTCTTAACCTGAAGCACCGCTT
Organism: Podarcis siculus; assembly: GCA_034642415.1. Classification (NCBI taxonomy): domain Eukaryota; kingdom Metazoa; phylum Chordata; class Lepidosauria; order Squamata; family Lacertidae; genus Podarcis; species Podarcis siculus. The sequence continues at coordinate 123,106 of JAXCMG010000090.1, read as the reverse complement.
TAGCTAATGGGGCCTCCTGCTGCCGCCGCGCCGCCAGAGCACGATTTCCGTTCTCATCCTGAAGCAAAGTTCTTAACCTGAAGCACTATTTCTGGGTTAGCAGAGTCTGTAACCTGAAGCGTATGTAACCTGAAGCGTATGTAACCCGAGGTACCACTGTATCTGTTTGCTGTATGTCTGTTGTGCTCAAGCATTTCTCAGCTGTGTTTACTCTTATTGTAACAGGTGCAGAATAAAAGATATGAAGCTATACTAAAGCGTTTGCATTGCCAAGTGAACAAATTTCAGTCCAGCAAAAGACTGCGGCACTGTAACCTTCAGCAAATGGAAGAAAAAGTAGCAGAACTAAGGAAACTCCTTGAAGCAACTGATTGATAGACTATATGCTCATTTTAAGGATATGGTCTGCTCTCTTTATGTAACAAACCGTTAAATTTGTCTTATACTTACCATTCATGGAGTTTTCCTATCTCCTCAGCATTTTCTTTCTGATACTGTCTTTTCCCCAGTTACAAATGCACTTCTTACCTACACAGGAGTCACTGTGATGCAGAAAAGCATTGAACTAGGGGGGAAACAGAAGTTCACACCACTTGCTTACTCTCTGATTTGCTGTTCTTATAAAACTTGGTTGTGCTAATTGAATTTAAGCCCCACACATATAGTTTAAAGAAGCCACCAGATAGATCTGTTTCTGGGGTAATTCTGTGACATGCAAAGCTATACCTAGTCTGAATCTGGGAAATCCATAAAGCAAAATATTTAATTCATCCGGATGGACAAAAAAGGTGAAGCGCATGGCTGCAATCTTAAGGATATTTACCTTGAATTAAATCTCAGCAAAATCACTGAAATTGGGGGCCTAAATACAGGTTATACACAAATGCATGTAACTGAACCGTGAGGGTTATTATATGTTTGGAACGCTATGGGACAAACTGGTGCATGGTAGTACTACCGTTTGGTACTCAAACTTGCCCCTTCTCTGAAGAAAAAGAGGACAGAGGTGTTGTTATAGACATTAGATAGGAGGACCTGCACTTAAATATTTGGGGTTCCAGTATCTCTGAACAATATGTTACTTTCTGTTTCCCTTCTGAGGGACTGAATTGTTACTACCTGTTTCTTTGCTATTCCAGTATTAAAAGAAGACTTAAGCAGAATGGAATATGAGGGGGTTCCTTGTTTCATTACTGTGGCTGGGACACTCACGTGCCCTGTCTGTCTGTAAAATATTTTTCATGTGGTTCAGTCTATCAAACATATTTTTGAACCACATAAGTTTTAGGCCCTGTATAGCAGAGGCTGTTTGAAAGATGCTGCCTGGACAGTGAAGTTTTGCACTACTCTCTATGTAAGGGCTAACTAAATGCCAAAGAACCTTTAAAAAGTGGAATAAATTTTTTGAAAGGGTTTTTCTTCCAAGCTACGCAGCTTATCCTTTTGTTTGGTGCAAGGCAGGACAGCCCAAGACATTCTGCCACCTGAGGTGAACCAGAAAATGGTGCCCCCATCTGGTATTCAGAGAAGTTGGGGACTCTATTTCAGTTAGGGCCATCTAACAGCTCTTGCTAGGACCGCCCACCTCACAGCAACCCACCACCATGTCTGCATGCCTCTTGCCTCTTTTTAAAGCCATCTGACCTAGCAGCAACTTCACTGCATCTTTAGACTGTCAATCCTACTAGTTCAAAGCAGAAAGGATCTCCAAGGATTTCATGCCAAGGATCTCCACTGCATGCAATCTCTCCTGCATGGAAGAGGCAGGCAGTGAACCTAAGATATACTCGGAGTCGATTTCATGCTCTTTACTCAGCTCATAGTGATGAGGAGGAATGGAAGTTCCCCCAGAATGTCTGCCTTATATACATTATTTACACAATGGGCCCCACGTGATTGGCTAATTCCGGGATTCTCCTGTAGGCCAATCAGGTTGTGGATTCCCTTCCAACTGGAGCTGGATTGGGTGGCTCCTGTGGACCAATCAGACTGCTGCATTCTGGATCCTATTGTTCTAGGACCAATCAGACTGCTCCCTTTTGGATCCTATTCAACTCAGTACATAACACCACTGCTCTGACCATGACAAGGGACTGATGTCAATATTCTCCCACTTTCAGGTCACCCTCTTCCCATGCCCCAGTTCTCAGGATTTTATCAATTTATTCCCTGTTCTTCTAATGCATTGTCATGTTGGCTTCCAATAGAATATTATAAAATGCCATAAAGATTACTAATGCATTAAAAGGCACAAAGAGCAGCAACTATGTAAAAGTAGCATCCATTTTAACATAACTTCTAAACAAAAGTTTAAAGCCTATAAGTCCAGGCTGGGTGTGTGGGTGGGACAACCAAAAGATATAAGACTTAAATTATATCGTGTGGTTACTCTGCCTGCAGGTCAATTGAGAATGCTTGTGGGTTCTGGGTTACTGCACTGATGCAATTGAAACCAGCTGGAAGTTCCAAGTGCTTATTTAGGGCAGCGTCCTGCAAACTGATGCCCTCTAGATGTTTTGGTCTTCATCAGCCCCAATTAGCACAGCCAAGGATCAGGGATGAGGGGAGTTGTAATCTGCCAGGTAGGGAGAACTGACCTAGAGGACTGAACCTTAGTAATAAGTCAGTCTGTGACTCCACCTTGTGGAAAAGAGTTATGCCTGCACAGAAGCGTTTTTGGACAACACAGATTTTTTTTTCTTGTGGGAGTTCTTGTTGAGAGAGCGGTGCACATCTGCACAGGATATGTGACTCACCAGGCTGAAAGCATTCTACCAGCCACATGTGGTGGCCTAACAGTGGTTTCACAACTCACCAATTTTGTTGCTAAGGGTTTTGAACCAGCATGATCCTGACAAGCCACAATGCCTGAGTGAATCAAGCTTGGCTTGTTATAATTAGTGCAGTTCTAAGAACAACGACTTAGACTATCCAGTTAGTTCACAGCTGGAATGTGATTTGAAAATGGGCACTGCCTGGGCTCCAGAGGACAACATTGGATGGGTTGGGTGAAAGGGCCCTGGGACCTTATGGTGAAGGGTGGGTAAGAAATTGAGGAGAACAACAACAACAACAACAACAACAACAACAACAACAACAACATGCATTAAATCCAACAGTACACCTCATAACATAGCTGTCAACTTACAGATTTGAAAATAAGGGACCAGCCCCTTGAAAATAAGGGATCAGCAGCCAAAATAAGGGACCTGCAGCCTCACCTGTTCCAGGCACTCCAGTCTTCCTGTCCTCCTGCAGTCTGGTCAAACTCATGCTGGTAGCTTCGAGAACACTGTCCAACCAACTTTGTAACCAGAGGTTCAACTGAATAGAATCTGAATCACATGCACCACAAGGCCAACTTAAGATGGCTCCCCGGCCTGGCTTTGCACTGCAAAGTTTGCAGCAGCACGTGCAACAAAATGGCGTCCAGCATTCAAAAAACCCCTCAGCTTGCATTAACTAGCCACACACAAGGCATGCAAGCTCCACCCCCCAGTCGTTCTTAGACTTCTTATTGGGTGAGCAACACAGCCAAGCAACACAGTTGGAGCCTCCCTCCTCCCTGGCCGGCAGGGAGGGAGAGGAGCTGCTTCCTTTGAAATTTAAGGGACATCATTTAAGGGACATTTAAGGGACATCCATCAATAAGGGACAGCAGCGGGACATGGCGCTGGAATAAGGGACTGTCCCTTCAAATAAGGGACACTTGACAGCTATGCCTCATAATTTCAAATACAGATCTACACCTCTTTCAATGAAACAAAGTGGCACTTGATAGGCTGGCTAAATTAAGGACTATGAACCTGTGACATTTGCAGAATGAGTAGCCCCAATGATACCTGTACTGAGAGAATTCTCCTCAATTTGATTCAGGATTGGACTCAGCAAACCACACAGCTATTAAAAGTGGAATATCTACTTCACATTTCCAGCTTTGAAATCTGTTGCACTCCTGATGACATAATGAGGATTGCGACAGCATGTCAATGCCTAACCCTACCCGCCCCCCCCAAGCCCACCAACACTGCATGTTTTCTTCACATTTACCTGGCAGCAGCTGGAGTAGTGGAATGTCAGGAATGGTAGTGCCCAAGGCCCAAGCATCCTTGGAAGTTTAATTTTCCCAGGGCATCTGAGTATTTAGGAAGCTTGGGGGAGGAGAGGGAGGTTCAAATCATTATGAAATCCAAAGGAGAACTCGCAGGACATACCGTGCTTGCTTTGTAATGTTCCTGAGAGCATTATGTGCTAGCCAAGTTCATGTTCAAAGGCCTGCATCTATGAACTTCAGCAATATCACTAATGGAAGCAAGATGGCTCTGTGTACAACTATGTCGTAATTTATGAAGTGCAGTGTTTGCTGTTCTTTCAAATCCTGTATTTGGGGGGAAGATCTAAGAAGGGGCAAACTCTCTCTCTTGTTTCACTTTTAGGGTGGAGCCCCCCCCCTGCAGATTTTAGAGGGGTGCTGACCAGAGTTCCCAAAGTTTTTTGTTATACAGTCACCATTTTAGATTTTGAAGAAAGCCCCATTATGAAGGGATTTTGGTGGTGGTGGGGAACAGCGCTCCTTTTATTAAAGCAGTCAGTCCCCTCCCATGCGTTTCCAAACAGCTTCTGTTGCTGTTCTGTTGCCACTGCCAACAGAACAGAGCATTAAGCACTCTGGTGTGAGTTAAACCACAGAGCCTAGGACCTGCCGATCAGAAGGTTGGCGGTTCGAATCCCTGCGACGGGGTGAGCTCCCGTTGCTCGGTCCCTGCTCCTGCCAACCTAGCAGTTCAAAAGCACATCAAAGTGCAAGTAGATAAATAGGTACCGCTCCGGCTGGAAGGTAAACGGCATTTCCATGCACTGCTCTGGTTCGCCAGAAGCGGCTTAGTCACACTGGCCACATGACCTGGAAGCTGTACGCCGGCTCCCTCGGCCAATAAAGCAAGATGAGCGCCACAACCCCAGAGTCGTCCGCGACTGGACCTAATGGTCAGGGGTCCCTTTACCTTTAAATTTCAGCAGCCCCCTGAAATTTGCCCCCAGCTCCCCATTTACCCTTTCCGAATAGGACTACGAACAGAGGGCAGGGCATTCTTGCTTGCCAGCAAATTTGGGGTGAAGAAAGTGTTGCAATTATCTATCCCAACATGTTTGGATTTTGATTCATCATTAGCTAGAGGCCAGCTACCCACATGAGTCACGCTTCTCAAAGCCTCATACTTGATTCCAAGCAGTATCGTCCACACACCAAGGGCTGTTTAATTTAAGTTAATTAACTGTAATTTTATCCTCCTTTCCAGACAAATAGTGTCTCCTACAGCGGCTCACATCAATGCAAAAAATGAGAGACAGGCCCTGCCTTCAGGTTAACAAGTGGGGAAAAAAGGACAAGTTATATCCAGGTATTCTCATGCAGCTGGGGCATGGCTGATCTTTGCTGGGATAAAGGTGCTGCAACTGCCCCAGTGTTCCAAACACTGGTGGCATTACCTCCTTTCAGGAAAGAACTGGCAGTAAATCACACTGTGCAAGTTGGAGTTAACTCTTTATTAGCAAGAGTACGATTTGTACAGAATTGGCGGAATGTCAGGCCTAACGAGCTCAGCAGCTCATGACCCCATGGATCAGTTGCTGAGACTGAAAGTCCCAGCCTCCTTAAAGGTAAAGTGATCCCTGACCATTAGGTCCAGTCGTGGCCGACTCTGGGCTTGCGACGCTCATCTCGCTTTACTGGCCGAGGGAGCCGGCGTACAGCTTCCAGGTCATGTGGCCAGCATGACTAAGCCGCTTCTGGCGAACCAAAGCAGTGCACGGAAACGCCGTTTACCTTCCTGCCAGAGTGGTACCTATTTATCTACTTGTACTTTGACGTGCTTTCGAACTGCTAGGTTGGCAGGAGCAGGGAGCTCACCCCGTCACGGGGATTTGAACCGCCGACCTTCTAATCGGCAAGTCCCAGGCTCTGTGGTTTAACCCACAGCGCCACCCGCCTCCTTACAGCCATTTTAAGTACCCTGCTCTCCGGGTTTCCCCCAAGCAATCAGAGACTATACCTGCATGAAGCTAATTTCTCTGTCCTGTTTGCTCTGCAGTGTATCGTATTGTTTGTGATTCCCCTTGCGTACTTACAAGAATATGTCATTAATGTGCCTCACTATTTCTTTGGGCCATGCTGTCCCTAGCACCCAAAATATTTTTATTCTACTAATAAAAATATTTAGCAACAACCATTATAAAAACGGCTTAGCCAACTCGCTGAGCCAGAATACCAACCATGCCCAAACATGCACTGGCAGCTTCAAAGCTCCTTAGCTTGTACGTCTATCCATGCCTCTATAAAGATCCAGCATGGTAAGGGTGGGGCTTGCCACAGCACGCTCACTTTGCCCAGTGGTAGCATCGTACATGTTCTACGGGAAGCCAGCACAACAAAACATCTCGTGGGCTAGAGTGAATGTACGCTTGGGAGTGAGCATCCAAAGCACTTCAGTAAACATGGCTCCTTTCTCGATAATACAAAGAGGCCCAGCTGAATGGAGTGCTCATGTGTACACCTTTAAACCCCATTCTAAGCCCATTCTTTCCTTCAAAGAATTCTGGGCATTGTAGTTTTCCCTCTCACAGAGTTACAATTCCCAGCAAGCCTTAAGCCACTGTGCCCAGACCTCTCTGAGGGTGTACAAAGCCCAAGTTTTATATGAAAAGAAGATTTAACAAACAATTCCACTGCCAAATACTACTTCCTGTGAGCATTCCTGCTAAGTCCTTTGTGCATGAGGTGTATAAAGGTGTATAAAGACCACGGGGCAGTTTACGGCATAAAAATACAAAATGGGAACACAAAATACATAGCCACCCCCCAAAAACCAATAACGCCCCCTGTATAGCTCTGTGAGGGGTAAACTACCGTTCTCAAGATTCTTGTGTTTGCATGTGTGTACTCACACTTTAAATGACACCAGAAACCACTATAGGCCTATTTGATACTGACATGTAAAATAACTTTGCAAGTCCACAATAGTTACAAAGCTGTGTAAATGTTCCATAGTCCACCCAACCCTACACATACATAGCTGTCAACCGTCCCTTATTTGGCGGGAAAGTCCCTTATCCCAGCGCTGTGTCCCGCTGCTGGTCCCTTATAGATGATGTTCCTTAAATTTCCCAGGTTTCAAAGGAAGCAGCTCCTCTCCCTCCCTCCCTGCCGGCCATGAAGGAGGGAGGCTCCAACTGTGTTGCTTGGCTGCGTTGCTCACCCAAGAAGGAGTCTAAGAACGACTGGGGGGGTGGAGCTTGCATGCCTTGTGCCGATCAAATCGGCCGCGTTGTCTGGGGTCTCACCTTCGCTCAGCGCTTCCAAGCGGAGAGGTGACGGTGGTTTTCCTTGCTGCATCCCCTTTGCTGGGTTGCTGCACTGTGGGAACCACCGCTTGAGGCTTTGTTTGGCTGCTGGCTGGGCTTTCTGCCTTTGGCTCGGAGGGGCTCAGAAGTTGAACATACCTGTGCCCGGAAAATCCCTTATTTTGGCTGCTGATCCCTTATTTTCAAGGCTGCTGGTCCCTTATTTTCAATTCTGTAAGTTGACAGCTATGAACATATTCATGTTGTAGAACAGCAACAGTGGGCAGGGTGGGGTGGAGAAGGCAAAGCACTGCCCTAACCAATTTGTTCCCTTCTTCTTCTTCTTCTTCTTCTTCTTCTTCTTCTTCTTCTTCTTCTTCTTCACTTGTTTCTCCCCCCTTTTCCTAGACTCCCAAGTGGAGCCAGCCTGGAGCAGCAGGAGTGTTAGCCCCCCACATTGAGTTAAATGGCAGTTTGGAAGGGTGGTGAGGAGAAAACCAATTTGTCCTCTTTAGAAAGCATTCCCAACTTTTGAGCATCTGGATCATAACACTGATCTCCATCTGCTGTGTACTTTCAAAGCAAACACACACATAAACATATATAAGTAACAACCCAAAGTACCCAGCTAGGCATATATTTCTGCTCTTGTGCTCATGCTCTGCTTACTAGTTTGCTACAGGCATCTGGCTGGCCACTGTAGATGGGCCCTTGGCCTGATCCAGCAGGGCTCTTTGTACGTTCCTATATTCTTGTGTGTGTTTTAAGACTGGGATGTAGTCCTTGACATTCATTTTTTGAGCCACTACATGGATGTGCCACAGCAAGAATTTTATTTGCTTTGAAAATTGCAAACACTGAATGGCTCATCTGCTGTTTTGCTGAGAACTTTCCCTTCTTCCCTTCTTTTATGAGACGCGAGTGGCGCTGTGGGTTAAACCACAGAGCCTAGGGCTTGCCGATCAGAAGGTTGCCGGTTCGAATCCCCACAACGGGGTGAGCTCCCGTTGCTCGGTCCCTGCTCCTGCCAACCTAGCAGTTTGAAAGTACCTCAAAGTGCAAGTAGATAAATAGGTACCGCTCCGGCGGGAAGGTAAACGGCATTTCTGTGCGCTGCTCTGGTTCCCCAGAAGCGGCTTAGTAATGCTAGCCACATGACCCGGAAGCTGTACGCCAGCTCCCTCGGCCAATAAAGTGAGATGAGCGCCGCAACCCCAGAGTCGGTCACGACTGGACCTAATGGTCAGGGGTCCCTTTACCTTTACTTCCCTTCTTTTAAAGAGACTGTCTTCCTCCAATACTCATAAGGACAGATAAGTAACTAGCTCAGCTAGAAGAAACCACCTTTGACCCTCAACTTTTTACTTGTCAATATATATCCTGCAGGAGGCAGTGGAAGACAGGAGTGCCTGGCGTGCTCCAGTCCATGGGGTCACGAAGAGTCGGACACGATTAAACGACTAAACAACAACAACATATATCCTTTAAAGAATATATACTTTCCTTTATAGAATCGTACAGCAACGTACGTACAAGATTACAAAGGTTCCAGGAGCTTACCCAGGGCTCGTGTTTCCTTTTGAAAATGAGGTTCTTTAGGATATATGGTTTATTTACACACATATAACCTGAGCCAGGACGCGGGTGGCGCTGTGGGTAAATCCTCAGCGCCTAGGGCTTGCCGATCGCATGGTCGGCGGTTCGAATCCCCGCGGCGGGGTGAGCGCCCGTTGTTCGGTCCCAGCTCCTGCCCACCTAGCAGTTCAAAAGCACCCTTAAAAAGTGCAAGTAGATAAATAGGTACCGCTTTCTAGCGGGAAGGTAAACGGCGTTTCCGTGTGCTGCGCTGGCTCGCCAGAGCAGCTTCGTCACACTGGCCACGTGACCCAGAAGTGTCTCCGGACAGCGCTGGCCCCCGGCCTCTAGAGTGAGATGAGCGCACAACCCTAGAGTCTGTCAAGACTGGCCCGTACGGGCAGGGGTACCTTTACCTTTTTTAACCTGAGCCTATGATGGAGGGGTTCACAGTATTAACCCCCCAAGAGTCTTCTTTCTCCCATAGCCACAGCATTGGATACAAGCACACATCAAACACTATGCTCAGACTCTTCTCTCCAGCTTGCTGCTTTGCTTCTAGCTTACATCAGACACACACTTTCTACTCTGGCTTTTTCTGTTGAGGGCCATTACACCAAGCTCCTTAATCCCCCCTAATGGCTCATCACCCAGGCTATCACCTCACAGGAAACTAGATTGCAGCACATGCTGGATCCAGGGATTGAATAATACTAATACTAATAATTTTATTATTTATACCCCACCCATCTGGCTGGGTTTCCTCAGCCACCCTGGGCGGCTTACAGGACATAAAAAATAGTAAAACATTAGACATTAAAAATTTCCCAATACATAGTTGCCTTCAGATGTCTTCTAAAAGTCAGATAGTTCTTTATTTCCTTAACATCTGATGGGTGTTCCAAAGGGTGGGCACCACCACCAAGAAGGCCCTCTGCCTGGTTCCCTGTAAGTTCACTTCTCACAGTCAGAAGGCCCTCGGAGCTGGACCTCTGTGTCCGGGCTGAATGATGGGGGTGGAGACGCACCTTCAGGGGTCTGGCACCCAGTTTAACACTCCAAGCCTTCATTTAATTTTAACACTTGCTGGATGCAGGGATGAATTGAGAGGTCTGGCACCCACAAACTCGCAACATCAACAACCATTGCTCTATGTTTGTTTTTCTGCTAACGCATGTACAAATATTTGTTTAGAAACTCTTTAATAAAAACTAAATTAAAACAGTAGCGGGATGTGAGGGTCACAATTAGGGCTGCCACATTTGTTCTGGCAAGATACCGGACGGTTGGGGGACAATTTCTCCCCCCCACCTGCTGCTTAAGCAACTTCAAAGCAATCCATTACAATCTTTTGCAGGATGGCCCCTCTGGAATTTGTCACACATTCATGCCCCACACACTCACATGAATCGGTAAATCTGTGTGTGCTTCGCTACACGGAGCTTAAGTACATGACCTTTCAGACCCCCTTTCAAACACATGAATTTGGATAGGGTCCCTAACTTGGCAGAAAGATAGGTAGCTGTGGTGGTCTGATGCAGTCTAATAATAATAATAATTTATTTATACCCGCCCATCTGGCTGGGCTTCCCCAGCCACTCTGGGCGGCTTCCAAAAAATTTTTTTAAAAAATTAAAATACCGTAATACATCAAACATTAAAAGCTTCCCTAAACAGGGCTGCCTTCAGATATCTTCTAAAAGTCTGGTAGTTGTTGTTCTCTTTGACATCTGGTGGGAGGGCATTCCACAGGGAGGGCGCCACTACCGAGAAGGCCCTCTGCCTGGTTCCCTGTAACTTAGCTTCTCGCAGGGAGGGAACCGCCAGAAGGCCCTAGGAGCTGGACCTCAGTGTCTGGGCTGAACAATGGGGGTGGAGACACTCCTTCAGGTATATTGGACCGAGGCCGTTTAGGGCTTTAGAGGTCAGCACCAACACTTTGAATTGTGCTCGGAAACATACTGGGAGCCAATGTAGGTCTTTCAGGACTGGTGTTATGTGGTCTCGGCGGCCACTCCCAGTCACCAGTCTGGCTGCCGCATTCTGGATTTGTTGTAGTTTCCAGGTCACCTTCAAAGGTAGCCCCATGTAGAGTGCATTGCAGTAGTCCAAGCAGGAGATAACCAGAGCATGCACTACTCTGGCGAGACAGTCTGCGGGCAGATAGGGTCTCAGCCTGCATACCAGGCGGAGCTGGTAAATAGCTGCCCTGGACACAGGGCATGCATATTATATATAGACTATATATATAAATTGTCTCTAAGACGCTACTGGAAAATTTTATATATATCTATATCTATATATATAGATATACATATATATCTACAGTGGTACCTCAGGTTAAGTACTTCATTTGTTCCGGAGGTCCGTACTTAACCTGAAACTGTTCTTAACCTGAAGCACCACTTTAGCTAATGGGGCCTCCTGCTGCCGGAGCACGATTTCTGTTCTCATCCTGAAGCAAAGTTCTTAACCTGAAGCACTATTTCTGGGTTAGCGGAGTCTGTAACCTGAAGCGTATGTAACCCAAGGTACCACTGTACACACACATATACACACACACATATATATACACATACATATATATAAACACATATACATATATATATGTACACATTTATATATACATATATATACATATACACACACACACACACACATATACATATATATATATATATATTGGCAGAAAGGGAGAGAGAGAGAGAGAAGACCTGCAACACAGGACAAAACTGTATCAATACAGGACGAAATATTTGACATGGAAAAACAGGACCACCCTGAATTATACTGTCGGCAACCCCAGACTGACAACTCAGTTTCCCCAGCGCAGCGCTTCTCGCGCGCAGACACCAACCCGCGCGGAACGGGCGCACGGCGATGACGCACGAACCGCCACCCGGAAACCCAAACCTCGGCGCAAGCGCAGAGGGTGAGCTAAAGCACAACAACCCCCCCCCCATTCCCTGTGGTGTTCAGAGCTCGTTCCGGCCGCGGCCGAGGGCGTCTGCGCTTGCGCGGAAGCGGCGTCGGGGGCAGGTCCAGCCCTGACGGCAAGCCTGAGGGCGGGCGGCGCAGGAGCGAGCCGGGTCGGGCCGTGGCGCTGGCCTGCGGGTCTCGCGAGAGCTGCTCCTCCGCCTCCCTCCCCGCTCCCACCTCCGCCACTTCCACCGCGACGGCTCCAGAAGGTGACCGGCTGCGAGACGGCGCGGGCGGGCCGGCGGCTGAGCGGTGGCGCGGGCGACCATGGAGCCTCCGCCGCCTCCTCTGGCTGCCGCTGCCGCGGAGGTGAAGGGCGGCGGGTGCGAGGGGGACCCCGAAGGGCTGGCGAGGGTGTGCGACATGCTTCTCCTCAGCGGCGAGGCGCCACCGCCGCCGCCTCCTCACGGGCAGCAGCCGCCTCAGCCGCCGCCGGCCAAGCGGAGCTGGACCCGGCGTCGTCGGAGGCAGCAGCCGCCGCCTCAGCAGCAGCCGCAACCGCCGGGCGGGGAAAGCGGCGTCGGCGGCCGCAGCAGCAGCAGCGAGAGCAGCGAGGAAGAGGAGGACGACGACGACGACGAGGAGGAGGAAGATGAGGAGGAGGAGGAGGAAGAGGAAGACGACGAGGACGACGACGAGGAAGAGGAGGAGGAGGAGGAAGTGTCTGAGGTGGGTCGTCGGGTGGGGGGGGATGGCCGGGGGGTCACCTCTGCCTCTTGCCCCCCCCCCCCGCTGGGGGTCCCCGGGGGGGGGGGGGGGGGGCCCCCCCAAACCACCCAACCTCCCCCCCCCCCCGCCTCTGATCTGGTTTCATAACCTTGTTTTTTTTGCCCGGGTGGAAGGAGAGCGCAGCCAGGCGGAGGCATCTGCCCCGTTGGGCTTCTCCAGCCCTGCTGCCCGCCTCCCTGAGGAGGATCGTGGAATGGTGAAGTGGGAAGGGTCCCCCCAGGGTCATCTAGCCCAACCCCCTGCAATGCAGGAGTCTTTTTGCTCAGTGTAGGGACCGAACCCGCAAGTCTACTTGACAGTCAGGAAGTTCATGTTGCCTGTGGGGGGGGGGAGTGAGAGAGCATGAGTGGGGGTTGATCTGGACTCAGGGGGTGGGGGTGAAATGGGGCCCGGGCGGGCTGAATCCGCCCTGCACCCCAAAGCTGGCAGCAGGGCTTGGAGCTGCCGCTGCCACTCTCCCCAAAACAAATGTCCCGGCAAAAGCTGTGCTGCACTGTGGCAAGCTTCACACTACAGCTGTCATCACCCCCGGTGGGAGTCTTACAGGCTGCAGTGATCTTGAAAGTGCTTCTTCAGGACAAGGCCCTGCTGGGATCTGTTGGGTTTTTGCTCCATGGGAATGGTCACAGCCACTTGCACATGTCTCTTGCTTTCTCCTGGAGTGGGTCAGTAAATTGAGTGGCCTCTGCTATGGGCTGGGGAAAAGGAAAGGGGATCTTTGAGCTAGAAACATGCATAAGGCTCTTGGAGGCAATGTGAGAGAGGCCTGCTTGCTTGGTGTGTTAGATGCTTTCTCTATCAGTTTTTATTTCGAAAGCTAGTTTCTTATCTGCTGCCTCCTAAATAAAGGCAGTTTCTGCATGTGCTGTAGAGGGAAGCAAGGGGCAGATGGGGCTCTTCAACTCATCTAGGAGAAGGAAAATTCTGATCCTAAAGCTGCTGCCTGGAGGAATATCTTCAGGAGAAGAAAAGGTTAAGGAGTAAATCCTACACAAACCCTAAGACAGTTGGATGGTGCCTTGTACGCTCCCTACCAGCAACTCCAGCAACCAGGCTGGTGCCAAACGTATTGCTCCGCTTTCCTTTGGACCACATCAATGAGAACGGGGGGGGGGGGGTCATCTGGCTAGCCCAGGACCTCTGCCCAGGACACACTGCTCAGGCATGCACCCTGGGGAGCTGCTAATGCAACATTTAACATCACCCCTGGTGGTGCACTCCATTGTCTCTTGAGACTGATGGGTGCCAACAAAGACATAGGCGTCTCAGACTATTCTCAAGAGCTCTTTTGTACTTGCATGGCATGCACTTCCGTGTGAACTACAACTCCCATCATCCCTTATTGCTGTCCGTGATGCCTGGGGCTGATGCGAGTTGTAGCTCAACAACATCTGAAGAGCCACCGGTTCCTATCCCTGCTTTAGATACTGGTTGTTCAGCCCCTGTTGCCTTCTGTCTTAGGCATGGCTGTTTACTTTTTTATGAGATTAATTTCCTAGTATGAATCCATATAGTTCCAGCCTTACAGCATGATTCTAACCTTATTCTAATCATAAGTCCAGTTGGTTCAGATTGCAGATAATTCCAGGTAAGTGTGGTTGCAACGGCTCCATATTTTAAAACTCAAATGGAGGTAATTCTTATCTGTAGGCATCTCCTCTGTTTTGACCAATTGATGCATGCTTGATTGGTGTGCTACAAAACCCATAACTACTTAATATACTTAAAAGTTTGATGTCTCTGAAGTTGTGACTCTCCCACCAATTTGATTTTTATATGTGCAATTGACTCTTGAGCCATATAAAGAAGTGCATAAAAACATACATATAATTTAAATAAATGCAAGGAGCATTCTGGTGGGAATATATTGTGTTGAGCATCATTAGCTTTTTTAAAACCAAGGTGTGGCTATTTATATAATAGAAACAGGCCATGTATAATTTAGCATAGATTTGTTCATATGATTCATGCACAGTTAATACAATGAAGTTCTTCCCTCACTGGCTAGCTCATTCCCCGAAGAAGAAAGCCTTTAAAGCATATCCCACTTAAATCGGTGAGCGTGAAGAATATGCCATATTCTGTATGTGGATGATACTTGGCTCCTTTCCATCAAATAGCAAGGAAACCAGAGTTCCTGTGTATATTAATGGATGTGGGCTAAGAAGCTGAGGCTTAATTCAGACAAGACAGGTACAGTTGACTCGCATCTTGCACACATATAACTTGCGTGATCACAGCTTTACACGCTTGGTGGCCAGCTGGTTGTGACTGCACAAATTGAGCGACAAGAACTTAAAAGCACTTTCCCGGCACTGAAAGCACCTTTAAGCTCTCTGCCTTGCTTACCAGGCTCTGGAAAGGTTCTGTGTGGACCCTGTGAGGTTCCCAGAGCCCAGCGTGGGGGGTGATGCTAGCTTGGCTCACCAACTCCAAAATGGTAGGGATGGTTGTGCAGGGGCACTTCTAGGATTATTTTGGCTAAACGTAATTTTGACTTTACACACAATCCCTGGAACCTCACCCCCAATGCTGGTTATGAAATAAATATTGAGATTAGACTTAAAAAGGCAGGAAAGGGAACATAGGTTAAGATTTAAGATTGATTACAGGGCAGTATTGTCAGCTTCCAAGGAAATCAATTTCCAAACCTATCAGAATCTTGCTGACATGGATTTGACAGAACTGTAGATTTTGGTGGATAGGACAGAGGTATGTGGGCCACCGTTTATTTTTTGTGTGAAGAGTGCAGTCAAGAAAGCTATTTCCCAATGGGAATTGTGGGAAGAAGACAGTATCTATGATATGGAAAGCCCATGCTTCTTAGGGGTATACTGTATAGTTCAGTACTAACCCGTTTCTGTCTGACATAAACAATAGTTGGTCAATCACTCACATCTGCAGAAGCATTCGTGGCCTAAAAGAAAAACAGACCAGCCTTAGCAGAGTTTCCCTGCTTGGTTACCTGGAAGCAATTCTTATTCTCCCCAATGGCTAGGTGAGAGGCTGCTACAAGGTTGGTAGTGATATTTTGTGCAATAATCTACCATGAAGTGGATCTACAGTACATCATGGGAGGTAGGCTGCTTTGTTCTACATCCAATGCAGTTTTTAAGAAGTTTTTGGGCAGCCACTTTAATTCTTTTCATACATGTGCATCTCAGTTTTCCTCAAAGTAACTTGGAGCAGCATTTCAGCCTCTTGACATGTTGTGAAGTAGGTTTGACTGAGAGAGTGCTCATGGTCAACTCAATGCCATTGGCAGAGAAGCTATAATGTATTCCCAAGTCAGTATACCTATGTGATGAATGTGACGGCATGATGTCAACTGCATGTTTTTGTCCTCAACCCCATTGAAATGTGCACTTGGTTAATACTTCAGTATTCAGCTGCTGGGAGGGCCACAATATATCTGTGCTGTATTGCTTTGTTAGAATTTTAAGGTAGGAAGCATTTGGCATTAATGCATGGTTTTCTTAAATCTGTGCAACTGTAGCATTTGTATTGAAAAAAACATTCTGTATGGCCTTAAAATAGCTCTGTTTGTTTTAGCTAGGTTTCTTTTGCTCTTGATTCCCTTTTAGAAAGGAAGGAGGAGAAATATCCTACCCTGTAGGTGTTTGTTTTAACCACAGGACACTTACTGCAGAATACAGAAGGTGTACTATTCAGCTATTTTGCGAATAGGTTCTACAGGATAGATCTGAGTTCTGTGGACTAAACTTTAAATCAGATGCTATTAAATGTTCTGAAACATTATTAAAACTGGTAGTAATTTATGTCCAGCATCTTCCAAAACCAAAGAGAAACAGTTTACATTTCTATCAAGCTATTTCTAGCAGTAGTTCCAAATGAAAACACAGTTAAAACTATTTTGTTACACTGTGAGTATCAGCCTATACAGAATGATCTAAATCTTCTGTCGTATTCATTTCACATGGATGGTATATTTGTCATCTCCCAGTCAGGCTCCTGATTTCCATCAATGAGAATCTTAAGTGTGCAGGAGCTTCCTTCCTTGTGTGATGACTTACATTAGATGCACAGCACTACTGATGTGGCCTTGGACGAGTGCATCAACAAACCTATGATTTCTCTAGTGTTCATATACAATAGTGTCTCACAGAAGTCATTAATTCAGGTTCCTCCTCCAACTTTTCTGCATTCATCCTGCATTATTTTACAAGGTGCATCCAAATGCAAAGGAAAAATTGATGTTTATGGAATCACTATTATAATGCCTGTGGTCATGACGGCCCATATTTTGGTCACTGGTTGCAGTTGATGTGTTGCTCCATGAGGCCACCATTGCTGCAATTCTGGAATTTTTTGAGGGTGGCAATTGAAATGCCAAGAAATCTTCACTGCAGGTTGAGGGAAGAAACACTAGGATGTTTTGATTATTGTCTTTTTAGTTTCTTTTCTTTGCTTAGACTCTCTTACGTTTTCCATTGCCTGAACTGTACTTATAGCCAAATGTGGCAGTTTGGGACATGCATATATTATTCTTACAAAATTGCTTTAGACACTCTTCATCTTGGGATCTACTATCATTTTTTTCCTGTGGAGCCTAGAGACCAGAGGCCTAACTTGTTTACTCACATTTTCTATGGTCTGTAAACCTTACCAGCAGCACTGACTCTTATTGTTCCTGTGATCTAATTGTTCCTGATTATTATGCTGCCTGTTTCTCCCTCCTGCTGCCAGTTAGCTGTCACACTCTGTTGGCTCCTGCCTGTGCACAGGAAATGCCATCAGGATGCAAGGGTCTTGGGACTTGTCGTTCTTGAGAGAGCATGTGACATAGGGTAGCATACTACTCTCTTTCTCACCTTCACAAACAACACGCTCTGAAGTGACAAGTTTTTGTCGCAATATCTGCTCTAGACCTATGTCAAAATATAGATTGATCGTTCCGTTGTCTGAGGACTAGACTACCTACCGTAATTCCTTTTGACACTTTTTTTGGAGGAAGGTCAACCACAGTGTAGAAGTGACAGCTGCCTGGTGGAAACAATGGGAAAATCCAGCATATTTGTTTAACTGTAATTTTATTGCTTACCTAAAAATTCTTAACTACTGTTCATTGGAAAGATTTCAGGGTGGCATATAAAAGTGTTAAAACAATACAGTAGTACCTTGGGTTACATACGCTTAAGGTTACACACGCTTCAGGTTACAGACTCCACTAACCCCGAAATAGTACCTGGGGTTAAGAACTTTGTTTCAGGATGAGAACAGAAATCGTGCTCTGGCGGCGTGGCGGCAGCAGGAGGCCCCATTAGCTAAAGTGGTGCTTCAGGTTAAGAACAGTTTCAGGTTAAGAACGGACCTCCGGAATGAATTAAGTACTTAACCCGAGGTACTACTGTATGTACAACAGAAATGCAGGATTGTGGAAAAACCAAATCAAAAGGCAACCTAGCAGTCACTAGTACAAGTAAGAAAGTATTAATCTGGTGTCAGAAAGGTGGTAATGTCAACACGCGATGTGACTCCTTAGGGAGGGCAGTTCGGAGATGGGCACCACAGCGCAAGCTATTTCCTTTGTGACTATATAATGTACTTCTGTTAACAAAGATGCTAGGAGAATGGGGTGGGTGGGGAGGGCTTAGAGACATGCAGGGCAGATATATGTAGACTTTGATTACTAAAGCAGCTACTCTAGCTGTGTTGCTCCTCCCTCCAAGTGTATTTTCATGGAAAAATTATTTTCTGCTGCTTGGTAGTTTGAATATTCTAGGGGGCAAACCACCCATCCAGAACACAGCTCAGATTGCAGCAAAGATGGGCCTTGTTTAACAGCCCTCTTTATCCTCCATTCCAAAATGAATCTGCTGTTCAGCTGCATGCATAAGCTTTGCGCGCCATGATTTTGCAAGCACCCTTAGGAAGTGGTACATCCAAGTCAACCAGGAAGCTGGACAGAGTACTGGACTTGCATCTTTTATAAATCTGTAGTTATACACTGCCATTTCTTTGGTTTAATAACTGCTCCTTGTTAAATTTTCTGGCACCAATCACATCTCTTTATAGATAAAGGAAAATACATTTGCGTGAACTTCCCTCAAGCCGATGTGGCTATTATTAGCCATATTTTCCCTCCCCATGAAAATTGTTCTATTATATACTAACAAAATGACTATACAGTTGTACCTCCGCTTATGTATCCCTCTGGATACGTAAACTTCGGGATGCGAACCCAGCAAACCTGGAAGTATTTTTCCGGGTTTCACCGCATGCGCATGCACAGAAGTGCTCTACGCGCCATGCACAGAAGTGGCCCTCCAGTTGCAAATTCCTCGGGATGCGGCCAGACCTCTGGAACGGAACCCATTCACAACCGGAGGTACCACTGTACATCATGTCCAAGGCATCTTACAGCAATAAATATACAAATCAATAAATATTATACTTTTTATGCAGATAGGATCAGAAACAAAGCAGATAAAAGAAGCAATTGAACAACAAAGCAGTTAAAAAACCCTGAAAGATACAATCTATCACTCAGCATTGGAAGGCACATTAACTTAGGTGAACAGCTTATTTGAACAAAGGCGGCTTTACATGCTGACAGAATTCCATCAAAGAAGGGGTCAGATGGGCCTCCAAAGGAAGGAAGCAGTATTAGAAACTCAGATATATGAGCTAGACACCAAATGGCACCTTAAACCTAGGTTACAGTCACCACAATGGAATATCTATTCTCCAGGGGGGTTGGACTAGATGAACCTCAGGGTCCCTTCCAATACTACATTTCTACGATTTTTTGACCTCAACTACATTGCTTGACTGTAGCTTGCTTTTACAACAGTTCACTTGTCCCATTATGCAAGAAGGAGAAACACACACAGTGGAAATGGAAATGGTATTAACTGTTGACTAAGGCAGAGGTTTTTAAACTGTGGTCTGTGAATTCCATTTGGGTGGCTTGTGGAAAGGCTGCTGCA
This sequence comes from Podarcis siculus, assembly GCA_034642415.1. NCBI lineage: Eukaryota > Metazoa > Chordata > Lepidosauria > Squamata > Lacertidae > Podarcis > Podarcis siculus. The sequence continues at coordinate 103,535 of JAXCMG010000090.1, read as the reverse complement.
CAGTCAAATATATCTGTAGTCAGCCCTGCACTTACTTTCCTTGATATGATGATGGAGGACTGAATTATCAAAAGGTTAACAAGGCCCTAGACCCCACGATTTTCATAATGCAGTGCTGGTTTTGATGATGATGGGGAAAACATGTTTTATTTTTTCAAATATTTGTACAAGATGGGATTTTCATCACTTGCTGCCTTCAAAAACAAAAGTGGGATGACTGCTGGATCCAATCCAAGGCTAAAGAGACAACTTTTGCTGTGCACAAGTCAGCTGACTCGTCGGAGATGTCAGTCGCATTTGGACCTGTGACAGTAGCAACACGTACCTGTGGAATTTTGAACACTGGAAGGAAGTGTTCTACAGAGCTTGGGTGTAGCTATCAATAAAGTCCCTCCTCCCCAATATCCCTGTGAGATATGTCCTAGTAACTGGTTTGGATTAGCAGTTGATCAGTAGTGTTATGGACCAGCTGAAGTTTCCAAATGACTTTCAAGAGCAGTTCCATGTAGTATGTTGTTATAACGCTGTCAAGATGTAACTAAGGTTGATTGTCAGCTTAGCCTCAAGGAATGGGCACAGTTCATGCATCAGCATAAGCTGTGCAAATCTGCCCTTTGCCATCATTGACATCCGTGCATCTAGGCACGCCTGTGGGTCCAAGAGTATCCCCACAATACAATGGAAATTTTACGCTATCTAGCACAGGTTGAATCCTACCCCCTGCTCTAAATTTTACTGCCCTGGAGCACCTCTGTCTTGTGGAACACAGAACTTTACTATTTCTTGCCATTATATTGCAGGAACAGCTGGATCTGACCTTTGAACCGCAAGCTGCAACTTGTCAATGATATACCTTCAGGTTTCAGACTAACTCTGTCCACCCATGTTGGCCATTGGATTATTGCTGGGCATCAAAGAGTATAAGAGGACTTCCTTTTTCAGTTGAGTCTTGGCGGAGCAGCAAGGTCTTCCTGAGTTTTAGTGTTTTCCTAGTTATCGGTCAATCCTGATTTCATCCTTCTAGCCTTTTTTCTAGTTCTAACTTTAGGTCCTGGTTGTTGTCTGATCCCGTGGCCCCTGGTTATCGGCTCCTGGTAACTGCAGACTGTTGCCTTTGGTTTAGCCTTGCTACAAAGATAGAATCATAGAATTGTAGAGTTAGAGGGTATCCTGAAGGGTCATCTAGTCCAACCCCCTGCAATGCAGAAATCTCAGCTGAAGCATCCATGACAGATGGCTATCCAACCTCTGTTTAAAAATCTCCAAGGAAGGAGAGTCCATCACCTTCCAAGGGAGTCTGTTCTGCTATCAGTTCTTGCCATCAGAATGTTTTTCCTGCTGTTTAGTTCAAATCTCCTTTCTTATAACTTGAAACCATTGGTTTGGGTCCTAACCTCCAGAGCAGGAGAAAACAAGCCTGCTCCATCTCTCATGTGATAGCCCTTGAAGATGGTTATCATATCTCCTCTCAGTCTCCTCTTTTTCAGGCTAAACATGCCCAACTCCCTCAACCATTCGTCATAAGGCTTGGTTTCCAGATCCTTCATCATCTTGGTCGCCCTCCTCTGCACATGTTCCAGCTTGTCAATATCCTTCTTAAAGTGTGGTGTGCAGAACTGGACACAGGACTCCAGGTGTGATCTCACCAAGGCAGAATACATTGGGACTATTAAGACACTATACTTCTGTTGATGCAACCTAGAATAGCATTAGCTTCTTCTTCTTCTTCTTCTTCTTCTTCTTCTTCTTCTTCTTCTTCTTCTTCT
>JAXCMG010000090.1:35875-101759 GCA_034642415.1 Podarcis siculus | reverse complement strand
CTTCTTCTTCTTCTTCTTCTTCTTCTTCTTCTTCTTCTTCTTCTTCTCTGCCGCAGCATCACACTACTAACTCATTTTAAGCTTGCTGTCTTTTCACATGTACCACTGGCAAGCTGGATGTTCCCTATCTTATATTGATGCTGCTGGTTCTTTCTCCCTAAGTATCGAACATTATATTTGTCCCTATTGAAAATTATTTTGTTAGTTTTGGTCAAGTTCTCCAATCTCTTACGGTCATCTCGAATCCCCATTCCTGCCCCCCACCCCCATTAGCAATAGCTGTCCATCCCACTTTGGTGTCGTCTGCAGATTTGATGAGCATCTCCTCAATTCCTTCGTCCAAGTTATTTACAAAGACGTTGAGCAACAATGAGCCCAGGACATCACCCCATTTGTCCCCTTTTTCCAGGATGATGACGAACCATTAGTGAGCACTTGTTGAGTTTGGTCAATCAACCCAATGCATTGCTTTTCATGGTTCCTATTGTTATTCATACTGGGTTTTAGTGTGGTTCCCCTCCAAAGGAAAAGGAGAATGGAGCAAACTACCCTATGTATAATCTATGCTGTGCCTCTTATTTAGGTTAATAAGTTATAAGCCTTGTGTAGCTTTATCTCTCAAACTGGAATAAATTCAGTCTGAAACAGTTTCAAGGGGTAGGATCACATTTATAGTTTAAGGCACTTGCAATGTTTTGTAGCCAAGGGAACAGAATTTTCTTGGATCTCTCTGTTAGATCTAATGCACACTATTTTAGTAATTCACTGGGCAAATGAACTATTAATGAAACATAAAATCACAGTTATTTGCATGTTCCAAAGTCTTCATGACCAAATACCTCAAGTATTGCCTGTCAGAACTTCTTAATAATTTTCTCACTTTCTTATAGGTGACATGGCCACCTACTTTCCCCATCCTCTTACACTCACATTGTATAACAAAGTTGCCTTTGACCTTAGCCTGAGATAATTTCAGTAGTTATATTGATGCTGCTTTTTTATTTTAGAGATCTTACTTTGTTTTGCTTTAATATCCTCCTTATTCCATTATGTGGGGAATATCACACTGAATATCTGTATCTAGCATGCCCAGTTATTTCTTATTGTCTGTCATCCATATACTGCATTTCACCATGTATAAGGACGGGATGCGGGTGGCACTGTGGTCTAAACCACAGAGCCTAGGGCTTGCCGATCAGAAGGTCGGCGGTTCGAATCCGCGCAACGGGGTGAGCTCCCGTTGTTCAGTCACAGCTCCTGCCAACCTAGCAGTTCGAAAGCACATCAAAGTGGAAGTAGATAAATAGGTACTGCTCCGGCGGGAAGGTAAATGGCATTTCCATGTGCTGCTCTGGTTCGCCAGAAGCAGCTTTGTCATGCTGGTCACATGACCTGGAAGCTTTCTGCGGACAAACGCCGGCTCCCACGGCCAGTAAAGCAAGATGAGCATACAACCCCAGAGTCATCTGTGACTGGACCCTAATGGTCAGGGATACCTTTACCTTCACCTTACCATGTATAAGATGATGCTTTTTTATTTAAAAAATTGTGGGTTGTCTTATACATGGATATTGCAGAGGGTGGACCTGCAAATAGTTGCACCTGCAAATAGGAGATTGTAAGTGGTTATTTGATGGGTGATTGGTGACTGCTGGTGATTGGCTGCTGTGGCAATTGGGTGGGCGATTGGTTGCTGCGATAAGGCGGGTGAGCGGCAACCCCCCCCAAAAGGTCAACAACTCTTGGCAATCTCTCCCCCATTTTTCCATGTTATATTCGGAGAAATACGGTATATTTTTTTTAAAAAAAATGGCTTAATAGCATTAACTTTTGTGTTCTTTGTTACACAATTATTAATAGAAGAATTTAGGCAGCAATCTTATTCATACTTACTTCCAGCTAAGACCCATTTACCTCATTGGGTACAAGTATAGCATTACCCTGTTAATCACTTTTATTTTTCTGCATCACTCTAAGAAAAGCCTTCATTTGGGACCAGTAGGCATGGCATAACACTGATTTAAAACTTGGAAGTATGAAACTTGCAGAGCAGTTCTGTACTAATATCACGCAGGGGAGGGGAGAGATATATCACTCATCTCCCCCCCCCCCGCCACCGTCCCATTCTGAAGCCAGCTGAAGTGAGATCACCCTAGTTATCTTCCATACTCTAGCAACAAAGAGATAACATATGTGATGAAGCCATGGCCTTCATTGATCAGTATCCTGAATGGAAGAGATTCTGAAAGGCAAAGAAATGTGCATAGGGTTGCTGACTGGCCACCCCAGCAACCTTTTGTGCTTGAGACAGTGGTTTGGCAGCAGAGTTGGTTTTCCCAGTAGTGATGTATGGAAGTGAGAGCTGGAGCATAAAGAAGGCTGGTCGCCGAAGAATTGATGCTTTTGAATTATGGTGCTGGAGGAGACTCTTGAGAGTCCCATGGACTGCAAGAAGATCAAACCTATCCATTCTGAAGGAAATCAGCCCTGAGTGCTCACTGGAAGGGCAGAACCTGAAGCTGAGGCTCCAAGACTTTGGCCACCTCATGAGAAGAGAAGACTCCCTGGAAAAGACCCTGATGTTGGGAAAGATGGAGGGCACAAGGAGAAGGGGATGACAGAGGACGGGATGGTTGGACAGTGTTCTCGAAGCTACCAGCATGAGTTTGACCAAACTGCGGGAGGCAGTGGAAGACAGGAGTGCCTGGCGTGCTCTGGTCCATGGGGTCACGAAGAGTCGGACACGACTAAACAACAACAACATAGCAGGTGTCGTTTTCCTGATTGCACCAGCTTCATGGCAGGAACACTTACCTGTCATGGAGCTTGCAAGGGTACAGGCAACTGCCCTGAAGGAAGTAGGTTACTAATCCCATAAAGAAACAGCCAGGAGAATCCTGGTCCTGTTTGGTTGGACAGTTCAAACAACACACTATCGTTCAGTTACAGGAAACAAGGTGGGGGAAACAAGACAGTCCCAGCAGTTAAATTTTGCAATGTGTCTTTCCCCCTTCCCTTGCTTACCTGTGTTGGGTGCCTTCTCCTGGTACTCTTAGTTGTGGGAATGGAGTTTGGTGTTGGGTCTGGGGTCCTGAGGCAGGGGATCCAGTGGGGTTCTCAGCTCAGCAACATTAGCCATGTGGGCTATGGAAACCTTCTGTTTTGTGCACTACGCCCTTTCCTCATAGTTTTACATCACCAGAGTTCCTGCTTGTAAACTCGAAGTGTGAACTACATGAGGCCAGGGAATTAAAACCCATTCCGTAAACTCTTATAATCTGAGTTGTGGTCTTCCTCTTTGAGGTTTATATATTGATGGTGATGTGTTTTGATTGGGTGCTGAATTGCATTACATCCTATGCTCTGTTGTGGCAACTATTGATGTGAGTGGCTGTTTTAATTCTCCCCTTTCATTCAAGTTGATGGGAGCAACTTATTGGTGCCAGGTTCTGGTGTAAAGTTGCACTGTTTACAGGAACATGGTGTGATTGAAGGGGCATAGGGAATGATGTAACTGTACTTCTCTGTTGCCCATGAGTGCACTGTTTAAACTCTTCTGCTGCCATATCTTTGCTGAGGAATTGTTCTGCAGATGTAAGAGGCTACATTTTTCGTGGCAGTGGCGTTTCTGGCACTCTGTGACTGTAAAGGAGGCGTTCAGCAAATCCTGTTGCTTCTCAGCCGACATATATTCAGCATAAGATTGCACCTTTTTCTTCCATGTAATATTTCAGATAAGTTCCAAATGAAGACTTGCTGGTGGTCTTCTGGCAAAGCTACTTATTGGCAAAGGCTGTAAATAAAGAAAAAGCAATATATGTCAATCATAATATCTTTGCTAACCAAATCAAACTCTAGATAAAGCCGTCAAATAAAATACCAAAGTGTTATCTTTTTTCTTAAATATGTTCTTCTAGAGGTCAGATTCTTACACTACTTGGGTTTTGTTGTTGTGATCTTAAAGAACTAAAAGTTCATTTTTGTTTACTTAAAGACCGCTTATTCTTCATTTACTGTATGATATCTAGAGATGTGAAATTTCCAGAAATTTTGAAACCATGGGAACATCCATCCTCCCTTTTCTATGGGGAAAAATGGATTTTGGGGGAAATATTTTTTAAATGCAGTATGTTTTTTTAAAAAAGTATCTTACATATCAAAAGCCACTTTTTAACTTTAGGAGCATAAGATGTATTATGTTTACCATAGATATAATGTCTGGCATATTAAAAGTACAGGTTATTCAGACAACAATTACAGGCTGTTGAACTTTAAGGAATCTAGCAACTATTTGCTTGTGGCCATGAATAAGGAGTAGGCAAACAAAAAAACAAAACAAAAAAAACCACACACAGAAACCACTAATATTGTAAAACCATTTATTTTTTATTCTGAAAATTATTATGTCTTTTCTAATCCCCCACAGTGTCAAGCAGACATAAAAGGAGATGAGAAAAAGAGGGGAAATAAGTTTCAATGAACACAACATGAAATTTAATCAGTCTCCTTTTCTACACTGTCATTATCTGTTTCTGTTTCTTTGTATTTGTCATCATGTTTATCACGGCCTTCTAAAGTCTGAAGGTTTGCCCAAACTGAAACAAGCTTCTACCATTTCATATGTCAGGTCCCCGCCCCCCCCCAATTGGGTGTCTTTCCAAACATAGACCATTTCTTTCACATGCTGCAGAAGATGGGGGAATCTGAGTCAGAGGCAGAATCTACACGCACACAAAAAACGCTGTGAAAAATACATTGAATTTTGCATAGCTTGCTGTTGCCATCTAGTGTCATGTTTGTATTGTGCACTTTAGAACACATTTAAAATGTTTTATTTGCAGCTGTGCTGCTGAGTCCAGAGGCTATGTTGTGCAGAGGCTTTGCCATCATTTTGCAGGAGGGATATCTTTGGCAGAATTCCAGACTGCATTCCTCGGCTAAATACCTGAAGATGTTCTTCTGTTCTCTGCAATGTATGAAAGTACCTTTCAAACACCAAACCCTAACTGTTCTGCTTGGTTTGTAATCCATTCAAATGCAGAAGCAGTGCTATGATCACTTACATTTCTGCATTTGAAACTTGGATCCACCGCCTTTGCAGCAGCATAGATTGGATGGCAACAAAATAATGTTGCTCTGTCCTTTTACCCCACTTTCCGTCAAGAGGACAGAAAACTCTACAGTGGACGCTCGGGTTGCGAACGTGATCTGGGAGGCATGTTTGCAACCCGCAGCACCGTTTCTGCACACGCGCGGGTCGCGATTTGGCGCTTCTGTGCATGCACAAAGCGCGATTTAGTGTTTCTGTGCGTGTGCAAGCGCCGAAACCCGGAAGTAACCTGTTCCAGTACTTCTGGGTTCGGCGCAGTGCGCAACCCGAAAACATGCATCCTGAAGCGTATGTAACCTGAGGTATGACTGTATTTGTAACTATTGATGTTCAGCTTGTTGGGCTGGATTCCAGTTCATAATCAGTCATGAAGCTCCCTTAGTTGTTCAATTCCATCCACTGTCTTTAAGCCTTTCCTACCTTTCACTGGACATGGGTGGGTACTGTGGTCTAAACCACTGAGCCTAGGGCTTGCTGATCGGAAGGTTGCGGTTCGAATCTCCGCGGCGGGGTGAGCTCCCGTTGCTCTGTCCCAGCTCCTGCCAACCTAGCAGTTTGAAAGCATGTCAAAGTGCAAGTACATAAATAGGTACTGCTCTGGTGGGAAGGTAAACAGCGTTTCCGTGCGCTGCTCTGGTTTCACCAGAAGCGGCTCAGTCATGCTGGCCACATGACCTGGAAAAACTGTCTGCAGGCAAATGTCGGCTCCCTCGGCCAGTAAAGCGAGATGAGCACCGCAACCCCAGAGTCGTTCGCTGTCAGGGGTCCTTTACCTTTATCTTTTTACCTTTCACTGGTATGGGAGGATAAAAGCAGGGATGGGAGCGGTTGTTGGGGACAGCCTATGAGTATCACTCAGAGCTTCTTGGAGGTAGGATGTTGTAAGTAATGTTGTAAATAAATAGTTCCGTTTATTCCGTTTGGCTATTCTGTGCCCATTCAACATGAACATTTATTCTTTAAACACGCCCCCCCTGTACTTTTGTCTTTGGCAAACCTCTGTTCCCACCGCTCCTCCCAAAGCATGCTGATATATTCCTCCAGTTACACCACCTTTCTCAATCTTGGGTCCCCAGATGTTGTTGGACTACAATACCCATCATTTCCAACCATTGACCATGCTGGCTGGGGCTGATGGGAGTCGTAGTCCAACATCATCTGTGGACCCAAGATTCGGAAAACTTGCTGTAGTACCATGGTGCTGGCATTTTGGCCATATAAGTAAAGGCATTTGAAGACGTGATATCATTTTTAGTATACATTCTGATGATGACATCATTGTATAGAGAAAATATTTAGGAAGTTTTTTTCCAGCTTTTCTCCCTGACCCCACCCCTGTTCTTTCTTTAAAGAGTCAATAAGAGAGAGCCAAGACTGCTTTGATGGGAGTAATAAATAGCATCTATTTATTTAGTGAATGAAGTCAATATATTCCATTGCTCTGGAGCTAGAGAAATAAAAATAGCAAATACGATTCTTACTTTGGTTCCGTGCTGACCTTGTACCACAGGCATAGGCCAACTCGGCCCTCCAGATGTTTTGAGACTACAACTCCCATCATTCCTGACCACTGGTCCTGTTAGCTAGGGATGATGGGAGTTGTAGTCCCCAAACATCTGGAGGGGCGAGTTGGCCTATGCCTGTTGTACGGGTCAGCACTAATAATTTCACAAGTGCTGTTGAACCCCATATGATGCTCAAGCTTGGCAAAAATACAGTGGTACCTTGGGTTACGTTACCTTTGGGTAACGTAATTTCGGGTTGTGAATGCGGCAAACCCAGAAGTGTATACTTCTGGGTTTCACCCCGCACACATGTGCAGAAGTGCTTTTTGTGCATGCGCAGAAGCGTTCTATTGCATGTGCGCAGAAGCAGCACCTCTGGATATGGACTTTTTGGGGTAAGTACGGACTCCCGGGTTGAATTAAGTTCATATCCGGAGGCTCCACTGTAAAGTAAAAGGTAAAAATGACACTTATGTCTTCAGTAAAAAATAATGGTTCACCTGGCTTTGTTGGTCTTTTACAGAAACACTGAAACCATGGATAAAATAGCTTTCTCTTCTGAAATGGTTACAACTTCAGGTTTTATTCTCAAAACAAACATGTAAATAAAGCATTTAACTAAAATAGTGGAGGGAAGCTGACATCAGAAGTGCCATGTTTCTGCCAATCCTTTGCCATGCTGTTCTCCCATTTTTTTTTTAAATTACACATTAAGATTTGGGGTGAATGCCTTAGTCCATTCAGTTCAACTCCCTGCCCTAAGATGGAAGCCTTTCCTTGTCCTGCAGTGAAGGTTTCCTTGCCATTCTAGGCAGTTAGTACCTATTGAATTCCTCCTGTAGTTAATAAATCAATGTGTTCTTCCTTTTAGTGGAGATTTATAGAGAAAGAGGAAAGAGCACCCTGGTCCTTAAAATATCTGAGTAGATAATGTATAGCGACCATAGTGCTGCCAAGGGGTGGGGGCAATGGCACAGCTGCATGACTAGGGTAGTTTAATAGTAGCTGTAGTGAGAAGAATGGGGTGAGGACCAGCTTTCATTGCCAAGCAATTTGTAAGACTAAGTTAGCTGACATCTTGGATGAGTAGCAAATAGTTGCTGGAAACTGCAGGAGGGGAGAATTCCCTGGTGCTCATGTCCTGCTTACAGGTTTCCCATCAGGATGGCCATTGTGAGAACAGGATGCTGGACTGGGCCATTTGCCTGATCCAGAATTCCTAAGGGATGAAGTCCCATGATGCATTTTGCTTTAAACATAATTGATGCGGGGTTGGGTCTGGGGAGAGAGGGAGAAAGAGATGTGTGTAGTTGCTGGTTTTGGCATCCACACTGGCTTTAATGTAGTTACCATTTTCTTTTGCACACAGTATGTACAAAGTATGTTGGATTTAATATCTGACAGACTTCAGGGTTCTCCGTATCGTTTGTTGGAAGCATGTAATTACCTGGCTCCAGTTATGACCTGGAAAAAGCCCCAACAACGTTGTGTTGAACAGCTCTCCCCCCAAAAAAACCCCACCCTACCCTTAATTTCCAGGAGAACCTGCAGTCTATAGTACTGTATTTTTCGCTCTATAAGACGCACTTTTTCCCTCCTAAAAAGTAAGGGGAAATGTGTGTGTGTGTCTTATGGAGCGAATGCAGGCTGTGCGGCTATCCCAGAAGCCAGAACAGCGAGAGGGATCTCTTCGCAGTGCTCCCTTGTGCTGTTCTAGCTTCTGGCTTAGCCTCTCCAGGGCACGGGGAGCCTTCATCTGCTCTGCTCAGCGAACCCTTTAAAGAATATTTTTTTTCTTGCATTCCCCCTCTAAAAACTAGGTGCATCTTATGGAGCGAAAAATATGGTAATTTTGAAACTGTTCGCAGCAGCGACGGAGGGAACATGGTAAAAAAACTTACAACTCATTCTTAATCATAATCATTTTGTTTATTTTATTTAAAGTATTATTATCCCACAATTCAGCCAAAACAAAGAGAAGTTTTCAGAGGTCATCTACAACAGCCTCTGCTCTCAGGTTTGCAGTCTAAAAAAAATGAATGGAATGGAATATTTTAAAGGAGAGGCAGAGGCGCCAACTTGCGCCCAAGACTGGGGGGCGGTGGCACATGTCACGCATGTGTGACATTATGTATGCTGCGTCATGTGCGTGCGTAACGTCATATGCGTGTAGCACACAGCATCATATAATCAGGAGGAGACTGAGCGCAGAGCCCAGAGTGGTGCGGCTTCAGTGGCCAGCGGCTCCTCTTTCGTGTTTATGTGGAACCAGTCACTGAAGCTGTATTGCTCTTGGCTCCGTGCTCAGCCTCCTTTGCCCACTTCCAACAGATTTTCTTGGTGGGCAAACACACCTCAGCCCCATAGGGTTGGTGCACCTGAGGAGAGGAAGCAGCCCCCTACAGTTGGGGACTAGAGTCAGTAAAGTCTTCCTGTTTGTCCTGTATATGCTTCAGTTGCACAAGGAACAGGCATAAGAATATTTCGTACATGTATGGTGGACCTGTGAAAAAATCAAAAGCTTCTGGAACATAGTATATGACGAGCTTAAAAAAACGTTTAAGTATAGCTTTATAAAAAATACAGAAACTTTTCTACTAGGGATAACGGATGCAGGTATAGCAAGAGAAGATCAGAAAATATTCCTCTATGCTACAGGAGTGGCAAGGATCCTAATTGCTAAAAACTGGAAAAAAGAAATTGTGCCAACAAAAATGGAATGGCAAGACAAACTGTTAGAGTATATTGAACTGGCTAGATTAACAGAGGCAATTAGAGATCACACGAGACAAGAATTTCAAAATGCATGGGGAAAATGCAGAGAATACTTCACAAAACAGTGCCCTAAAATTCATACCTGGACTTGTTTCGATTAATGTCTGCAGGAGACTTTGTGGATATCTAAGTTATAATTAGAAAAATCTTAATAATTATTCATAAAGGAAACAGCTTATAAGAAGTAAATAAGGATGCCAGAAACAGGATAAAGGAAGTCTTTTATTTGGTTGTTTGTATTGTTGTAAATTATGCTTGTTGTTTGTTATGTTTGTCTCTGATGGGGGTGGATTTCTGTCTTGGGGGGTGGGGGGGTTGTGTTATGTTGTAAATAAAATTTCCAATAAAAAAATATTTTTTAAAAAGGAATATTTCGTTCTGAGATGGAAAAGCCAGGCAGTCCATTCTGCTTTTTTCTTCTTCTCTTGCTTTGTTCTGGTGCTATGTGAGCTTCTTCTAGCACAAGAGCTTTGCACTCTTAGATGTACAGTGAGAATGTAGCAAGGGAAGGTAGGGCTCATTACTTAATGACTCTGTGTCTTTATGTCCATGCAGCCTTGTAACAGCTGGCTTGTTTGGTCTTGCAAGGTGGTGCCTGAGGCCCACTGGTTACATCACCCTATCTTGTTCTGCCTATTCCAGTCTGGTATGGTGTCTGTTGCATCCTTTTTGCATAAATTTATATAAGATCTGGGTCTATATGTGCTACTTGGTCTCGTCTTCTTAGGGCCATTTTGTACAATATTTTGTACCCAGGTTTCTCTGCAGAATGTACACCTAAAATAGCAAAACCATGGTTTCAGGGCTGTGCCTCAGGTCTGCACTCTTCAGATGCTCTCCTTTCCTTTCCAGGTTGGGTAAATTACAGTTCGCCATTTTCATTTGTTTTCACAAACCACAGTTGGTCTGCAGTGCAGAAGAAGCCATAGCATAGCTTTATGATTTCTAGTTCAGTGTTAGAGACCAACTATGGTTTGTTCAAACCAAGAGGTGAGGGAGGGAATAAAGAATATGTAAGCCTGAGCCATGGTCCTGATGACTAAACCATGGTTTTGCTGTTATTTGTGAAGTCAGAAAATTCTTTCTTGACTATTTCACACCATGTGAACTTGTTTAATATATCAGTCTTGCACTTAATGAGGAACATAGGAATCTCCCTAGTGCTGAGTCATACCATTCAGCCATTTGTTGTATATAGCAGCTTTCCAGAGTTTCAGATTAGGGTCTCTCCTAGCCATACCTGGAGATGTTTGGGATTGAACCTGTAATGTTCAACGTGCAAATCAGTTGTCCTACTGCTGAGCTATTTCCCTAGGCTCTCCTGTCCATTGCTGGTACTTCCCACAATCCTTGGGAAGTGACAAAGCAGATAGAGTCCTGTGCTGATTGTCCATATATTTATATATATAGAGAGAGTGTAGGAGACAGAACACAGTGGAAGATCTCTCTGTCCTTCAGCTGCCTTAAAAGGGCTAGTCAACATTAAAGCAGAAGGACACTGAGGTATATGCACAAGCATGTTTGCAGTGGCAAGTTAAAATACTCACACACGGCTCCACAAATTTAGTTTTCCAGCCAAAACTTGTGGATGCCAGAACCTCCCCTTCCCCTTCCCTTTGGCTTCACACTGCACCCGTGAACAGTGTCAGGGACACTACCTCCCCACACTACAAGTATGAAGCTGGAGAAGGAAGAAATGTGGACCATCTCCATGTTTGTTCAACTGTGTGGATGATCCCTTTACTTCAGGTCCAAGCTTGAGTAAGCTGTTGCTGTGTGGAGTCAGGGGAAGTTGGAACACTGGTTGTCTAGCATCCAGTCAGCTACCCCCAGATTCTTTCCATAGAGCCAAAGAGAGAGGTTAGAGTTTATTTTTGTGTTGAGCAGGTAGGCTATCAGCTCTCTAGTGCTCCGTGCTTGATGCCAAAGTGGGCAGTCCCAAGCTTTGTCTACAGAGCTGGAGGAAAAGGCTGGACCTTATATTGGCACTGGATGGGCAGGCATTCTGAGTGCCCCCACCACCAAAGCTGCCAGTCTCAGGGGCAAGGATTTTCTTTGTAACTGACCTGTGCTCCTAGTTTCAGTCCTGCAGGGGTGTTGCACTTTCCCTCCCTAGCCCTGAGCGAAAGTAGAAGGGTGGGACTCCTCATCACACTCACTTCAAGGGATCGCTTGCCATGGTGAAAGTGACTAGGGGGGCGCTTCTCTTGAACTTTTTCCTGTCTCAATTTGCATATGCAGCAGCCTTAGTGCTGCTCTGTATTAAATACAAGGTGGTATATAGATCACCGTCCAGTTATTCACTGTTCCCGGTTTATTTCTTTTCAAGGCAAGAGGAGAAGAGCTCTGTTGTTTGCCACTTGGTGTTCACCTGATGCAATTGCTGCTTGCCCCAGGGGTGCAGGCAAGTTTCATATGGCAAGGCTGCATTAGGCTACTGATAAGTTGGCATGTAAAAACAAGTTGCAAGCAACTCACAAATAGAACATGTGCCATGAGCATCTAAGGTCCAGGTTTTTTGTAATCCTTAGCATTTCTGCTTTGGGAAGTGTGACGGAGAAGGCTTTGTGCCTGAGACTCAGATGGTCCTGCCAGCTAGGGGTTGACCATAAGGCAAAACATGGATAATTGTTCAGACCTGGTATAAATTAGGACCCTATCTCTGGAAATTTGAGACATCACTTGTTAGTGACCATGGACAGAATCTGGGGAGGGAAGGGTTCATCCTTTCACTTGACATGAGGTACCTGTCTCATGGTGTTGTTCCTCAATGCAATATCTCATAGTCTCCTCCCTACTTTGGGGACTGAGTGGTCAAAATGTCCTATAAATAGAAATGATGGATTATATTCAACTTTTACTCAGAGCAGGCCCATTAGAAGTGATGGACCCAAGTAAATCGTTAATTTCAATAGGTCTACTCTTTGAGGGACTAACATTGGCTACAACCCAATAATTCTCTGTGGAATCCAGTGAAATGTTTATTAGAACTACATCTCTTTCACAGCAGCAAATATTTCCCCCTTCTTTCCCCACAAAAATTGATCACATCCTCCAATACATGTAAATATTGGACAGAAGAGTGTTTAAAATGATGTTGCAACTATCATGTCAATCCTAATTAGCAAGTGTTGGCAGCAAACCACGCTTTAAACTCTCATTGATGCAATTATTATTCTTGACAAATATGTGCCCTTTAAATTGCTTCCAGAAGATAAGGGTTGCAGAAGTTAATTAAATGTGTTTTTAGTCATGCAACCCTACTTCAAATCCAGAAAATGGCCATTCAGACAGTACGGAAATCATTATGAATTTGGTTATTCTGTTTCCTAATTCTGCTTTTTCATAATCGTAGAATGCTGTTAATGGAGACTTGTATATAAGGCTACGGATTACAGTTGCTCATCTCATCTCCTCTTCTTCTCTCTGCCCCCTGCCCCCCGGTAGTCTGTCCTTTTCCAAGTTTCTTTTCTGCTCTTTCCTTCTGAATGGGTACACCTGAGACTGGAAATGCCCAGGTTCTGTCTTCTTTAGATTTTAAACCTGGGATAACCCAAATAAACATGCATTGGATTGCAATCTAGGTCTAGAAGGAGGAGTTGCCTCACAGCTTTCAGAATGCAGGGCTGTGTTCCTTAGTCAATGTGTTGTAACTGTTGCAATGCTAGAGGCTGTAGATCTAAGGTTAGGCACCAGGAAGGAACTTTTCATACAGCCTCCAGAATGTAGCCTTGTTTGACACTTGTTTTGGCATTCTGGAGGTCAGCCTTGGGACTGTTTCGTTCCGCTTTTCAGGGACAGCCTCTTGACCTTTAAGTGCTGTTAGCTGTTAGGACAGCATGGAGAAGGCTCACTTTGGGATATTCTTGCATGGTACAGGCAATGAAGGGACGCAGGTGGCTCTGCGGGTTAAACCACAGAGCCTAGGAATTGCCGATCAGAAGGTCGGCGGTTCGAATCCCTGCGACGGGGTGAGCTCCCCTTGTTCGGTCCCTGCTCCTGCCAACCTAGCAGTTCGAAAGCACGTCAGAGTGCAAGTAGATAAATAGGTACCGCTCCGGCAGGAAGGTAAATGACGTTTCCGTGCACTGCTCTGGTTCGCCAGAAGCGGCTTAGTCATGCTGGCCACATGACCCGGAAGCTATACGCCGGCTCCCTCGGCCAATAAAGCGAGATGAGCGCCGCAACCCCAGAGTCGGCCACGACTGGACCTAATGGTCAGGGGTCCCTTTACCTTACTGGCAATGAAGTAAAGTACGTATTAATGCTAAGTCTGAGTTGGAAATCAAGGGTCCTTCAACACTACCGGGACTGACATTGTATAAATAATCACTCTTATCTTGTGTCTTCCCCCCTCTTTTCAGAACTTCTGAAAACGGATTTTTCCTGATTCAGAAATTATGTCGTACTTCATGGCATCAATCATAAATACCTCAATACTGAACAAACTTTCCCAATAAAACAATAGTGAAATATTGTAAGGAAAAGAAGAAGCTAGTTTTCACCTGTATGCCATATATAGATACCTGTGGTACTAATATCTCATGTGCATTCTGGAATGGCAGTAGATTGACCAGATGCCTCTTAAATAGATCTCTCAGGAAATATATTTGCTTTTTTAGTCCCTTAGCGAAGTGCATATACTTTGTCTTCATAAGCCCTTATTACTAGATGATGCAACTGAGTCTTGCTTTTTCGTACTGTAGAATAATGCCTTGCCTGGGCACAAAATTTTAAACTTTTCCACTGCAGAGTACATAAAACTCTGAGATTAGTTAGGTTTGTTGCAGAGAGGCGGTGTTTGTATTATTCTGTAGGTCAGCTTGTGTTAGGTATGAAATTATCTTAGGAAGGGAGCTATCCCATGTAAACACGTGAATGTTCATGTTTTAGAAGACTCAGGCAGTTCTGTCATTTGCTGTAATGGATAAGCAGAATATTGGAAATTTGTCACAGATATTTATTAAGCACAGATTCATTCAGTGACTGGTATTCTGTGGTATATCTGACAGAGCTAAGTAGAACAGCATGCAGGATTCTTGGGTGCATGTGGATTGCAATTAAGTTTTTAAAAAATGGTAATCCAGCATGGTTTGGTTTTTTTTAAAAAAGAAGAAGAGTTCGCTTTCTATTTCCAATTCAAACGCACGTCCAGAAAAGGATATTGCAAAATAAGATAAATCTACTTGTGTTTGCTTTGTGTGCTTCCAGAAAAGAGCAGCTGTGTCTTTAAAAAAAGCTATCCAGTGAGTCACCCCTGCTCTGTTGGTAGATCCCTGGTTTGCCAGCAGTAAAGCTGCTTGAGGGGTATAATAGAACATTCCATTTCCTGTTCCCTTGCTGACACAGAGGAGTGTTCCTACTGGCAGTGATCTAATCATAGTGCAGTAAGAATCATGGCAGTTTGATAAAACATGGTGGAGACAGCGGCTGAAATGGAAGCGTATGTTTTAGAAGACATTCTTGAGGTAGGGCTTGCTTTTTTTGCGTATTGCAGGGTGCATTTGAAAGCCGATCATTTTAAAAAGTCCCTTTCGGGCGACGCTGTGCTTTAAGGCAAGTCGCAGAGTCCTTGTTACGTGTGTGATGTGCTAAGATTAACTTGCAGTGCAGCTAGATCAGTCGAGAATGGAACATTCAGTGTTTATAAATTGTGGATGTGGAATATGCAGTGGGGGGAGAGGGGGGGAGGGAGGGAGAAAGAGGAGTCCGGGATTTCACATTACGCCTGCCTGCTTGTGACCTTTAGATTAACTCGTTAGAAGGTGGGGCTGCAAATCGGCAGATAATCATGTTAGATTCTGAGTCCGACATACTTAATTATTTGGAAGAAAACATATGTTTTATATTTCAGTTTTGAGGGAGCAGAATTGTTTTTAATGTTAGTGTTGACATCGATTCAACTGCAACAGAAAATTAATGACCAAGTAAAATACACGGCCACATCTTGACTGCCGTTTTAAAGGTGAAGTGCTGTTTAGCGGTGTCTTTACTAAGTAGGTGATGGCCTATGCACTGTGCAGTGACTGCAGACTTGCAAGTTATTACTTAAATATGACAGCTTGGCTGGGTGGTCAGGCAGGGGTTTATTTAAATATGTCTATAGCATGCCGACTAATAGTATTCTCAGTTACAATAATGCTGAGCTGGGAAGAGAAGAGGCAGTGCAGGAAATAAAGCCCTACTGCGCATTATAAAGTGCTGCATGATCAATGAACATTTTCTGGAGTCTGTGTGTGTGAGAGAGAGATGGGAATTGAGCGAGTGTGTGTTTTGTGGTTGGGGATGACACTGCAGCAGCAGTTTTATGCCTCTGTGATCTGGAGAATGAAAGCTGCTTCTGTAATTTTTTTTTTAACTAATCTGAATTTTTTACTCAATCTGAATCTGTAAAATAGTCCACCCCACCCCACAGTCATCAGACACCAATGGCTGAATGCCTCTCTGACTCAAGCAATACTTTTTAGAAGTTCACTTCTAAAGGTGCATCTTCAGCGTGCTACGGAATACTTTTTAGCAATGCATGCGCTTGATGAAATCGTGGAAAATGAAAATAGGAAAGCATTTTTGTATGCAGTTTCCCTTTTACAATTAAATGCCCTGTGCATGGCTAGCTTTTCTCTTGTAGTTGTACATGCCGTCTACACTTTCCAAAACAGCAGTTGATTTTTCCATGTTTCTAAAATGTTTGTAAGCATCATAGCTGTGCATCTACTGTTGTGGTAGATTGAAGCAGCTATGTTATGAAACGGCTTCCCAGTTTACAATTAATTTAAAGATTTAGGTACCAAATATAGGACATCTTCAAAGTACTTGCTCTTGGATTATCACTACATGTTGGTTTGGCATTATAATTTTTATTTTCTGAAAATATTCCACAAGACTCTTGAAGCAGATTTTGGTATTTAACCCACTACAATAAAATACAATAACTGTGTGAGAATTAGAATCAAGCAGTAAAGTAAAACAATCAGAAAAATCCATAACCAGATAATCAGTAAAAGCAGTCTGAATCTCCCTCCATGGGGAGGGAGAAGTGTATACAGGTGAAAAACATCAGCGACTGTCAGATGCCTTGTGGGAAAAGCATGGGTGACAGAGCAATTATAGCAAGAATCCATTCCCTGTAGTTCTCTCCTACCTTAGTAACTGTTGGTTGACTTGCATTTATGAAGATTTATATTTATATTTTTAGTCGGCTTGCGTTTTTAAACTTATTTTTTTTTGTAACGTTCCATAGGTTTAATTGTGTGTAACGAGTAGGAGGTACTTCCATTAATTGTGTTGCTCTGTTAATGTAAGTTAGATGAATGTAATTTTGGTCCTTCCTGGTTTTGGGTGCACATCAGAAGCAGGAAGTCAGCCAGGGAGGAGGTTAAGAGTATTAGACAAAGAGGTATAAGATGTATTAAAAGAGAATAGGGTGATTGCAGAAAAGCTGAATGAATTAATTTGTGAATCTCTTCACTGAGGAATATGTAAGGCTGAAGAACTGAGTCAAACACAGTTGATGAGATGAAGTTTTGGGGCTTATCAACAAATTAAAAGTTAACAGCTCACTAGATTGCATTCAGCAGAGAGTTCAGAAAGAACTAGAGTTTAAAATTGATGGTCTTCTAACAAAAAGTGGATTCCATGTCAGAGAATTTTAAAAATAGTCATTATAACATTTTTAAAGGATCCAGGAAATTGCAGGTCAGCTTAACATTGAATATGGTTAAATTGGTGGAAAGCATTATTATTGTAAACTCCCCTGCAAGTTTTGAATTGAAAGGTAGAAAGGGGTCATCTTTTAAGCCTAGTAACTGGTTAAGTAACAGTAAGTGGAAAATAGCGATAGATTGTGAGTTTTCACAATAGATGGGAGTAAGTAGTAGCATCCTCCATGTATCTGTGCGGGGAGCTATGCTTTTGACTTGTTTGTAAATGATCTGGCATGATGGGCAAGCAGTGAGCCAGGAGGACACCAAATTATGTCACAAGCACTCTGCAGAGAGCTCCAAAATCTCCCCAAATTGGATGAAAACTGGCAAAGGAGGATCAGTGTCAGTAAGTGTGAAGAAATGCACAGTGGGGCAAAAAAAAATCCAGACTTCACATATACACTGGTGGGGTATGAATTGGCAGCGTTGAGCCAGGAAGGGCATCTTGGGGTCATGAGCTTACTGAAAACCGTAGCCCAGCATGCAACAGCCATGGAAAAAGGCAAATTTCATGCTGCGGATTATCGTGAAAGAAGTTGAAAATAAAACTGCTTGTATTGTAATGCCCATATAGAAATCTGTAGTGTAGCCACGCTTAGAATACTGTGTACAATTCTGGTTGCTCACCACAAAAAAAAAGATATTGTCAAGTTGGAAAATGTGCTGAGAAGGACAACTGAAATGAGTTGGAACATCTTTACTATGAGTTAAGGTTAAAGCATTTGGGACGTAGTTTAGTGGGGGGAAAGGTAAGTTGGGCATGACAGAAGTTTCAACACATGCTAGAAACGTGGGCTGGCTATTCTAGATATAGGAAAAAGACTGCATTTTATATTGATTTTAGGTTATTTTATTTGCCATTCTCTTTTGTAGATCAGCAATTTTTAAAATGTTGAGTCGTTTAAACTTTTCTTAGAATAAATCAGATAATAAAACTACTATAAATGGTGTGGAGAAGGTTGACAGAGAAGGCTTTTTGTCTTAGTGGCATGGAGTGCCTTTCATCAGCTTTGACTGGTAGCCCAGCTGTGCCCCCTATCTGGACAGGGGTAGCCTATTTTGTGTTGCTTATGCTCTGGTAACCTCTAGGTTAGATGACTGCAATGTGTTATATGTGGGGCTCAGTGCTGGATTTACATATAAGCTAAACAAGCTATAGCTTAGGGCCCCACTCTCTTGGGCCCCCCCAAAAAAAATCAAAGGAAAAAAACCTGGATACTTCTTAATTGTCTTTCAGTTCAACAATTACTTTGATAACATACATATTTTGTTATGCGCAAATGGCTTTAGATACCTATTAGGTCCATAAATTACCATATAGCATATATTCAACACAAAAAACCGCGACAATTTGTTGTTGACAAAGGACAGCTGGACATATAAAAGGCCCCATTACCTTCAGTAGCTTAGGGCCTCATCAAACCTAAATCCGGCCCTGGTGGGGCTGCCTCTGAAGATTGTTTTGGAAACTTCAGCTGGTGCAGAATTTAGCAACCAGGATGCTCACTGGGGTAAGACAGTTTGAGCATATTACATTGATCCTGGCCCAACTGCACTGGCTGCAAATTAGTTTCCAGGCCCAATTCAAAGGGCTGGTTTTGACCTATAAAGCCTTAAACAGCTCAGGATCGCAATAACTCATGGACCACCACTCCCCATATGAACCAATTTGGCTGAGGACATACTTCATATGCTGCCACAGGAGGTCCAGAGGGTAGCAACACGAGAACGTGCCTTTTCTGCAGTGGCTCCTCAATTGTGGAAAGCTCTCCCAGGGAGGCTTGCCTGATGCCTTCAGTTTACATCTTTAGGCGCTAGGCAAGATTGTTTCTTCAGCCAGGCCTTTGGCTGATTGACATCCAATGCCCATTTAAATGTGTTTGTAGGAGGGAGAGTGTTGCGTGTTTGTTCTGTTCTTGTTCTTGTTTTTATTAGGTATTTTGTGTTTCTATTTTGTATTTTTATGGGGTGAACTGCCCTGGGAACTTTGGATGAAAGGCGGTGTACAAGTTTTACTACTACTGTACTACTACTACTTGAGTAATCCACTCAATGCTTTGCCTAAGGTTGAAGACATCTTAAGACTGTGACTAGATGCAGATTCCATGACTTCAAAGTTGGCCAAAAGCAGTTAATGATAGCTGCTGGATAAGATGACTGTAAAAGGGGAATGGTTTATTGATGTGAGGCAGGGGTCAGCAAACTTTTTCAGCAGGGGGCTGGTCCACTGTCCCTCAGACCTTGTGGGGGGGGCAGACTATATTTTTGGGGGGGTGGGAGAACAAATTCCTATGCCCCACAAATAGCCCAGAGATGCATTTTAAATAAAACGACACATTCTACTCATGTAAAAACACACTGATTCCCGGACCATCCGTGGGCCGGATTTAGAAGGCGATTGGGCAGGATCCAGCCCCAGAGCCTTAGTTTGCCAACCCCTGATATAAGGTAAAGTTGATCAATAGCTAGTAGCTATGGCTACTCTAAGGGACGCTGGTGGCACTGTGGGTTAAACCACAGAGCCTAGGACTTGCCGATCAGAAGGTTGGCGGTTCGAATCCCTGCGACGGGGTGAGCTCCCGTTGTTCGGTCCCTGCTCCTGCCAACCTAGCAGTTCGAAAGCACCTCAAAGTGCAAGTAGATAAAAAGGTACCGCTCCGGCGGAAAGGTAAACGCCGTTTCCGTGCACTGCTCTGGTTCGCCAGAAGCGGCTTAGTCATGCTGGCCACATGACCCGGAAGCTGTACGCCGACTCCCTCGGCCAATAAAGCGAGATGAGCGCCGCAACCCCAGAGTCGGTCACTACTGGACCTAATGGTCAGGGGTCCCTTTACCTTTATGGCTGCTGTAGGCAACCTACAGTTTCAGAAGAAGTATGCCTCTGGCGTGGCAGTCGCTGGAGAGCAGCAGTGGGAGGAGGCTACTTGTGGACTTAGCAGAGGCATGTGGTTGGCCAAAGTATATGAAACAGGAAACTGTTCTAGATGGACTTCTGGTCTGATCTAGCATGTTGAAGTGCTTATGTATTTTTTACCACTAGCTACATCTCCTTGTTTTGCAGTGGAGGTTGCTCCTGAAGGTCTGTTTTGATTAAGACAAAACCTTTCTTGCTGCTTTGCCTTGCTGGAATGTGAAAGTTCTTTCTAGAGGGGAAGCAAGTAACTGAACACACTAAACCTTGTAGTCAAAACAAGCCGTTCTGCCCTAATGTTAGAAATGCAAGAAGGAAGTATGAGGGAGTTGGTTATTTTATTTGGGGATTATTTATGCCCACAGAAATTTGTCCTGATACATAAACAAAGCAGACAGTTGCACAGAGGGCCTTTCTGTAAGGCAAGTTGCATTTATAACACTTAATAAAAAATTATTGTCTTGGAAGCATCCCCTTTGATAGGGAGTTTGGTAGAGGGATTCTTTATGGATTTTGGATTTTTCAGCTGGCTTCTGAAGTACAGTCAAGTAAACGAGCATGTGAATGCTTAATTTTTCATTCATATTAATTGTATTTGAATTCTCATGAAATGTAATAACAAAAGCACCAATCTAGCCTTGCAAGTGTCTACAACATTTAGTAGGCCTACATTGCTTTTTTACTAGACAAATTGCCTCATAATTTTATTTTATTTTTGATACACTGATTGTGTCTTTTAAGACAAACAACCAGTTATTGCTTGCTATAAGTGACTATTATAAGCTTGCTGTTTTTTTCTTAATGTACAGACCATTGTGTTGGTTAGAAAGAACAATGCTCTTAGTGGGTTGACTTCTAGAGCTAAAATGTTAAGTATACAGTTCTTCATTGTCACATCTTTGTATATTATAGAAGTGGTTTTGAGATAAGGGTTGTATCCACAGCCAGTCCTCCTCAGGGTAGACCCACTGCAGTTGATGGCATGGCTAACTCAGTTTCATGAATTTCAGTGAATTAATTCAGTCTGATTGGATACAACCATAATATGTTATGAAAAAGGGCTTCCTTGGGTGGGTGCATCAGCAGAAAAAGACATGTTTTAATGTTAGTTGTACGAGTCAGGCACACTCTTCAAATTAGTTATAACAGTTTTTCTTGTACTAAACGAAAAACATTTTAGAGGTAGTCTACCTAGTATTAAGTATACACATTTTGTACTACTGGACTAGGATACAATCAGTGTGGGCTAATATAAAATTATTCTAACCTTTGTCTATGTGAATCTAAATGATATTTGAAATAAAACGACTACTTTATTCTGATGGTGCATTCTTGGACACTGAGCCCCTACTGGGCATTGCCCTAGGCTCTTTTTGTGATGCTAAATCCACGCTGTGCAATCCATGCTGTGAATCTTATGCATATTTGTTCAGAAGTAAAGTCCAACACTGTTCAGTGGGACTTTCTAACAGGTAAATGTGCATACTGCAGATAACTCAGTCTGATGAATTTTGTAAACTCAAGCTTTATCTAATTTGATAAATGTGATAAACACATGAAAAAGCTTATATACTTTTATTCTTTGATTCATTTCACAGCTTTTGAGAGGTCCCCCCCCATAAAGTATTTATTTTATATAAGCATGCATATTAAACACATAAATTATTTTCAGGTTCAAAATCCAAACTGCTGTGCATGTGTGGGTTTTGATATTTAGATGCCTGTTTTAATTTCCTGACCAAGAAATGTTATTACTAAAATGACATAGTTGTCAGTTTCTCAGTGCAGAGTCCCTGAATGACTAACATTTTTTGTTGGGCGAGATTTCGTAGACGAGAGTCATTTTATCATATGCAGTCTTTCCAAGATGGATTGTTGAAACTCTCTGGCCATGTGGTTTGGAAAAGCTGTACCCTGGATTTTATAATGAAACTATTTTTAGCGTATGGGATTATTCATTTAGCGTGCTGATAATGGTGAAGATAGTTCATGATTGGATTTCTCCTTTGCCGGCTTGCATGACACATGATATGTATGGTACAGTCATGCTTTCACAAGCAGATGCCTGCTGAGAAAATCCATAATTTGGTAAGCTGTTGAGCAAGTTTTACATGAATTATTGGTTGATAATATTGGCCTAAAAAAAGTTATTTTAAAGCAGTGAGTTGAAAGGATGTTTAAAAACTGTTTAAAAGGATTTGTGGCAGGTCTCCTGATTCATAGAGCACTTCTTAAATTCCAGCTGTTCCCGAGTCAAAGCTTGGACTTTTCACCATGTCATTCTAAAACTGCAATTCATATTTCATTCAGAAGTAAGCACTATTAAGCTCACTAGTGCTTACTTTTGAGTAAACATGGATAGGATCTGTAATATATGTTGAACATTTGGTTAACATATTTTCTTTAGCCAGCTGAAATACAGTCTATACATTTATGTTTGAAAGCTAAACAATCTTGGAAATAAGTTATATTACTTCGAATGAATTTTCTTCAAAAATCTTAAATCACTAACCCAATCTAGGAGCCTCATCAAGGTAGGGAGAGAAGTATAGAGGCTGTATTTTATTTTTTATTTGTTGGTATTTAGTACCTCACAGATCATACCAGGAATCTGAAGAATTAGAATTGAAGATGTTTTTCTTAGTGATTTGCAGACCAAAGAGAGAACTGAATTCTACTCCATCCCCCAGCACTAATTTTTAAGCTGGAATCCCTGTTTCTTCCAATTGATTAGTACAGATAAAATGAGTGAACAAATGTTCTCATGCACCTTGTGAATGTGAGCTAATCAGCACAAACAATAGTAAACTTTAAAGCTTGCCTGTGCCTTATCCTTATCTTCTCATTTCACTCAAGTCAGAGAAGAAGGGAGGATCACTCTCATGAGCAGGGAGGAATGGTCTCTGTTGTGATTGCGACCATGGCATTTGTGGAATCCTTACTGGAATGTAACTTTGGCTTAAATGGTATTGCTCAAGTAATGGCTGGTCCACTTGGTATTGCCTCGTATTGTTAATGCTAATTCTATTCTTAAAAACCACATTTATCAGACCATTAATCTAATTATAACAATACTTCTATAATGCACCCCCCCCTAATTTATAAAACAGTATTTTGGAAGTCTATGCAAGTAACTCACTCATTAAGAATGGTAAGGAAATCCCTGTGATCTAGGCCAATCATCTAAAGTTGTCTTAGGGCTGGGACCTTGCTCCAACCCCAGTCTTTTAAATGGGTTTCACTCTTCTTCTTCTCCTTCTCCTTCTCCTTCTCCTTCTCCTTTTAGGATGTACTATATTTTTCACTCTATAAGATGCACCAGACCACAAGACACACCTAGTTTTTGGAGGAGGAAAACAAGAAAAAAAATATTCTGAATCTCAGAAACCAGAACAGCAAGAGGGATCGCTGCGCAGTGAAAGCAGCAATCCCTCTTGCTGTTCTGGCTTCTGGGATAACTGTGCAGCCTGCATTCACTCCATAAGATGCACACACATTTCCTCTTACTTTTTAGGAGGGAAAAAGTGAGTCTTATAGAGCAAAAAATACGGTAACTTTCTGATGACTGTGCCCTGGTGTGACTCACCTTACAAGGCCGGTGGTTTAGACCTATGGAAACAAATTACCTTTAGGCCCCATAAGGATGCTGGGTACATGATACAAAATTAGAACATATTTGTCTGCACACCTTTTTAATTGTAAGATTTGCGTTAGGTGTTACCTGGGAGTTGGGACAGTTAGGAAGACCCTTGCTAATCAGAAGGGGTCCTCCTTAAGTCCCTGCTGTCATCTTCTAGTGAGGAAATGTGGTGCCATCTGAGTTGGACAAAACACTTCCCTCTATTATACAGTTCATGTCTTACTATTGTGTTAGAGCTATTATTCCAGCCACATTTATTTATACAATATATAAAGAACTCCTTGTTTTCTCAACTGTCATTTTGGATTTTGTCATGAGAATCAAATTTGTGTAGCATAATTTGGGGGAGTTACGGGGGTTTGTAAGTTGCATGCTGCGTTCAACCACCCCACACTGGTTTTCTATAGCAGCTTATGGGTTTTAGTTAACAATCCCAATAATACTTATTTGCTGCCCTCACAGTTGCAGAAATTTGAGTGTTGAGGCACAAATTTCTATGTAGATTTTAGTGCTAAAGCAGTTGTTGACAGTGCACACTTCTTCGCATTAAGATTTACAGTGGTACCTCAGGTTACATACGCTTCAGGTTACAGACTCCACTAACCCAGAAATAGTGCTTCAGGTTAAGAACTTTGCTTCAGGATGAGAACAGAAATCGTGTTCCGGCGGTGCGGCAGCAGCAGGAAGCCCCATTAGCTAAAGTGGTGCTTCAGGTTAAGAGCAGTTTCAGGTTAAGTACGGACCTCCGGAACAAATTAAGTACTTAACCCGAGGTACCACTGTACTTGAATAATCTGTTTATGTGGAATTTGTCAAAATATGACAACAATCAAAGGTTCCTGAGAATTCCAGCTAGCTATTATATTTTCAGCTTTAAATACATGTAAGAATGTTGGTGGCTTTTGAAAAAAGAATGAGAGCTTTTCTGCTTAGGGATAGTTTGTACGACTAGGTGCTCCCGTCCCTAGTCACATTTTTTCACTTACATTCATTTCATTGATCATTGCCAAAAGAAAGGCGAGGTGCATATTTTACAAAAGCAGCAGTAGTGAATAAAGCATGACATTTGTATGCATTCTGAGAAATAAATTGTTTTTCATTAGTTAGTAACTCTTTAAAAATTTAGTACCAAATTGTAAAATCTTAAGACATATATATATATATATAACATGATAATTGCAGAATGTTGCTTAATGAACATATGTTTGGGTTCAAAACGTGGTGTGTTTGGTGCAGAATTCGGTTTGTTTTACTTGGGTCACAAAATATCCTGTATTAAAGGAAATAAACTTGTATAGATGAGGGATGATTTCACTATACTTTGCTCATTAAAATTGTTTATTACCCATACTTCATCATAAGGTCCTAGTTACAACCGAATAATCTGGTAACAAAGGAGTTCAACGAAACAATTTAAAACAAGTCAAAGAATGCACAAATGGAGGTAGTCCTACAGAAATCACATACATTTTACTGGCCCAGAAAAATAAATTGTGTCCAAGAAGGACCTAATTTTGCATGCAAAGCTATTTACCTGAAACCACACTCAATTGTCTCACACCTCATGTCATGTGTGGGGCACATTAAAAGGTAAAGCCTGCCTGCCAAGGAATGGTGTTCATTTGCAGGCAACTTGAAATCACACCACCCCAGCAAAGAAAATGGGCTTTGCAATAGTAGGCAGCTGCTTCCTTTGCCTGCAAGGTTTGAAATCAAGCTGGGGGCAAAGGAACATTTTGTTTGCAATTCAGGCTGGTCTGTAAAAGAAAACACTTGAACTGATGCCATGGTGATGTCAGGTCATGGAGATCTGCCACTCTCTCAGTGTGACTCATGGAAGTTTGGCAAGGTCAGGATCTGGTCCACTGGCTGCATCCAGTTCCCTACTCCTGTCCTAAACAGTTGATTCTGCACTATGGATTAGGAGGCAGGCTTTGTTCAGCAGGGATGACTCTGAGGGCTGAATACAAGGCTCTTCCATGTGACTGCCTCCTTTTTTTTTTTAAAGCAACAAGGTCAGAAGCAATCCCATACAATATGTTCAGAGTGCTCACTTAGAAGCACAGAAAGGGTGGATAAGCAGTCTTGGTCATCCCACGTAGCAACCAAGGCTACCTCCTAGAATCTGTACAAGAGGCTATTTCCTTTCTAGTCTTAATTGGGCGTTGCCCTAAAGGGTGGTGGTGGTAAGGGAAAGCTTTTAGGAAATGACACATGGAGCTGCAGACAAGATAGCTGCTATATATTGCCCTGCCGCATGTCCCACCGTTCTTAATTTAAAGCTGTATTTGTTTGCACAGCAGTCGCAGCATAAGACTAAGCCCCAACTTTTAGCCTTGTGGAGAGGGATAGCTGCCTCCAGGGGCATGAAAGAATGAAGAACAAGCCTCCTTGCAGCTTTTGAAGCACTAGCCGATCCCATGTTAAGAGGGCAGTACTAAGAGAGTCTAAACCACAGAGCCTAGGGCTTCCCGATCAGAAGGTCGGCAGTTTGAATCCCCACGATGGGATGAGCTCCTGCTGCTCGGTCCCTGCTCCTGCCAACCTAGCAGTTCAAAAGCACGTCAAAGTGCAAGTAGATAAATAGGTATTGCTCCGACAGGAAGGTAAATGGCATTTCCGTGCGCTGCTCTGGTTTGCCAGAAGTGGCTTAGTCATGCTGGCCACATGACCCGGAAGCTGTACACCGGCTCCCTCGGCCAATAATGCGAGATGAGCGCCGCAACCCCAGAGTCGTTCGCGACTGGACCTAACGGTCAGGGGTCCCTTTACCTTTACTGAGAGAGAAGGTACACATTCTTCTTTCTCCTAAGAGATAGCAGCCAGGCTACAAGAGAGGTTATAGCCCTGTACAGTTTAAAACAGGTATGGTTATAAAGGCTTCACGTGAGACCTCATTGTTGCTGCTATTCCTGACTTTGGGTTAAGCGCACCACTGCTGTATGGGGATTGCCAAAGGAGAGTCCACAGAGCACAAGCTGGGCTGCTGCCCCATTCACAGTTGCTTGCAGCCTGATCTACCTTGTATTTCAACTTTTTATATTTGCACTGTTAAGAGGAAGCTGCTGTTAAGCACCTTATATCTCCTGTTGTGCGGTGTGAAGTGATTTGGCCTGTTATGCGATTTCTCCACAGAGTGAGGAAGCAGGTCCAACTAAGCTAGTACATACAGTGCCGTTGAAACGTGGTTTTTATTTATGTCCTTGTTTTGTAGCTGCACAGAGAAAAAACACTTTAGGCACCCCCGCCATCTCTTCTTTCTGGTCCTTCTTCTATGAAGATGAAAGCAGGGATCCTTTTTATTTTATTTTAAACAGCTTACCAAGAAAATGACCTTGATCTTTGAGGCTGTCATCCTTCCTGCACAGGAAGCCTTTATTTGGCAATGAGGTTCTGTTCTAACGCACAGAGGCAACGAGAGTGACAGTACTTGCTGTGGTAACTGAGCATTCAGCTTGGAGCAGACCTTGAAATCTCCCAGGTGATGTTTTCTAAGCCTAGGTAACTAGGTCTCTATCAGGATCTGGACGTTAGACCTTATCTCACCATTACTTGCCACATCTGAAATACATTCCACTTGTAGATGGAATAGAGAAGTTAAATTTGATAGTCTGGTTAATAGTGTCTGCTGTATCTATTTGTTTCGGGAACTTTTTGGTGGATTGTGAGGCAAGCCTGCCAGGATTCTTCCCTCACCTCATGTCCCAAAATTGCAAAACTGTACCTGCTATTCCAGTGCACCTTCAATACTAGTGAATGTATTATGACATAAGCTTTTGGGTACAGAAGTATTTAGGTAAAGGTAAAGGGACCCCTGACCATTAGGTCCAGGCATGACCGACTCTGGGGTTGCGGCGCTCATCTCGCTTTATTGGCCGAGGGAGCTGGCGTACAGCTTCCGGGTCATGTGGCCAGCATGACTCAGCCGCTTCTGGCGAACCAGAGCAGCACACGGAAACACCGTTTACCTTCCCGCCGGAGCGGTACCTATTTATCTACTTGCACTTTGATATGCTTTCGAACTGCTAGGTTGACAGGAGCAGGGACCGAGCAACGGGAGCTCACCCTGTTGCGGGGATTCGAACTGCCGACGTTCTGATCGGCAAGTCCTAGGCTCTATGGTTTAACCCACAGCGCCACCCGCGTCCCCACAGAAGTATTTACCTGCACCAAATACTACCTTTTATCAGCACTAAGGGTGATGTGGAAGGAGCACTTAAACCCTAGACTTGGGACCTCTCTCTCTTTTTCCTGCAGTGGAGGAGGGGTTCCATGAATTGGTTGTCTCCTCCCAATTTCAGCCCTAGGAGGGAAGATGCAAATGAGCAGGGCACACCTGAGGGGGACAGACAACCTCTCCCCAGTTCACTTTCTGCCCATCTCAACCCTAGGATGTGTTTAGCTTGGTTGGCTATCAGCTTCGGCCCTGTATACCTGAATAAGCGCAGGGTCCTAAGCAGTGTAGGGTTTCAGAGGTGAGCAGCAGCACTTCAAACCATGCTTGGAAATGGTCTAGAAACCTTTCAAAATTGACTAGGTATGTTCCTGCCAACCAGACTCAGTATTTTGAACAAACTGCAGCTTATGAAGTCTTCAAAGGCTGCCCCCCACAGCACACATTGCAGCAGTAAATCCTAGATGTTGCCAGAGCCTACAGCCGTGGCCATTGTATCTTTGAAGGAGAGGCTACAGCTGGCACACTGGCCATAAACTGCTGAAAGGCACTCCTTGCCAAGGTGACTACTTGGTCCTCTGGTGATGCAACTTGATCTTGGAGTACTGCCAGGCAGTGATCTGGATCCTTTTATAGGGAGTGCAGTTTCATCTGGGTCAGGTTGAGCACCATCTCCCTGGATGGGCAGATCAGCTACCCACAGAATCTCCATCTTCTCAACTTTGAGTTTCAGTTTATTGCCCCTCATTCAGCCCACTACTGAGTCCAGGTAGTTACTCAGCATTTTGACTGCCTCACCTGACTCCTGAAAGAAAGCTGAGAGTTTGGGGAAGCTTTTAATATTTGATGGATTACTGTATTTTAATATTTTGTTGGAAGCCGCCCAAAGTGGCTGGGGAAGCCCAGCCAGATGGGCAGGGTGTGTGTGTGTATTTTATTATGTGTTTTTGTGTGTGTGTGTGTGTGTGTGTGTGTATATATATATATATATATATATATATAATTATTATTATTATTATTATTATTATTATTATTATTTGCACTTCACTCCAAATCCTTGAATAATCTCTCCCAGCAGTTTCATGGAGATGTTGGATACTAGGGGTAATATCTAATGCCTTCCTTCACTTAGGATAAGGATTTATGCTTCCACAACAGCACTTTGCCCCTAACCCTATAGCCTCCCAAAATCTTTGCCCCTAACCCTATAGCCTCCCAAAATCTGCTCCGGAAAACCCCTAGGACAGATTTAGTGGGCGTGCAGGGGGAGTTCTGCTGCACAAGGGAAAATCCAAGCGCTGGTGGAATGTGATGGAACTGGCGCTGATGGAACTTAGCTCTGTTTCTGAAAGAAGCATAATCGATGTTTATTAACCTATAAAATAAGTGATTTCTACTTGAATGGTAATACGTCCAATTTATACAGAAGTGAATATTTTAAATAGAGTATTCCCAGGCTGAGATTATTTTACTGATTTTATTCATTTCTGAACCACATCCCTTAAATAACTTTTGGATGTTTTAACAATGAAAAGCATAAATAAAAACAATTCGGGTCCAGTGCAGATTCAGACTGTGATAAATGTCTTCACTTAAAAGGCTTTTTGGTAAGGGAAAGTCTGCAAGAAAGGGTAGGAAAGACGGCTCCTGTATTGGAAGGGAGTACTGTAGGTGCCGCCATACTAAAGGCCTGGTTCCTGCATTGTGCAGAAGGGACCTCCTGATGAAACGATATCTGTAAAATGAGCTTGAATTGTATAATATGAGAGAAGGGGAAAAACATGTTTCTATCTGCTTCCTCCACTCCATATATAATTTACAAGCTTTCGTCATAGTTTGCATTAGTTGTCTTTCAAAAAGCCAGAAATGCTTTATCTTATTGTAAAGATGTTCCCAACTCATTTCAGATGCCCTTTCCAGCTCTACAGCATCTTCTGCACACAGTATTGCAAATGTGGTTATGCCAGAAATTTGTACAAGAGCTTTACAATATTAGCAGTTGGGTGTTTATTCCCAATCCTAATAACCCCTGACATGAAATTTGCCCTTTCCCATGGCTTCTGTACATGGGACAGTATGTACTGTACATGGGCTGCTGTACATGGCCTATCCACTATGACCATCATATCTTTTCCCTGCTTAATAACTGCCAGTCCAGACCCCTTCAATGGATATGTGAAGTTAGGGCTTGTTAGCGTGTGTTGACTTCTGTATGGTTCCCTACTCTACATGGTCAACCCATTTGGACTTCATTGTGCCTTATTGTGTAAATAAGCTAGTATACAATGCAGAAGATGAGATGAGCCCCGTAGTTACTCAGTTACCATATTTTTCGCTCTATAAGACACATCAGACCACAAGACGCACCTAGTTTTTGGAGGAGGAAAACAAGAAAAAAAATATTCGGAATCTCAGAAGCCAAAACAACAAGAGGGATCGCTGCTCAGTGAAAGCAGCGATCCCTCTTGCTGTTCTGGCTTCTAGGATAGCTGCGCAGCCTGCATTCGCTCCATAAGACGCACACACATTTCCCCTTACTTTTTAGGAGGGGAAAAGTGAGTCTTATAGAGCAAAAAATACGGTAGCCTTAATCTAAGACACTTTGATGGCATCATGGCTCACAATGACTAAAGTCCCTTACTACTGGGAAGCTTTTGTCTGGCTAGAGATGGAGTGGCGTGTCAGCCGGGCTTTCAGAAGTAGCTGTGCGTGGTGTTTCTAGGTAGGAGTGCAAAAGAAACCAATAAAGGAGCCCTTTTAATAAGAAGCATTGTAGTTAACTTTGTTGTTTTCATAAATATTGCTCAGTTGGTTGGAGCGTGGTTCCGATAACGCCACGGTTGTATGGTTGATCCCTGTAAGGGACAACTGCATATTCCTGCATTGCAGAGGGTTGAACCAGATGGTCCTCAAGGTCTCTATGAAATAAGGCCAGTGTTTTGGAAGCAAGTCTGTATGAATGCTTTGTACTGCCATTTATTCTCACACTATAATATAGCCAATTGGATACCGAAGGACACCATCAGCGTCTTTTGATTTTGTTACAGCATTGCAAATGGAGTATGTGTTAAAACGTTTTCCTTCCTTTTAGGTGGAGTCCTTTATTTTGGATCAGGATGACCTGGAAAATCCAATGCTGGAGACAGCTTCAAAATTGCTGCTGTCGAGTACTGCTGATGGTGCTGATCTAAGAACAGTAGATCCAGAAACCCAAGCTAGGTTAGAAGCTTTACTGGAAGCTGCCGGTAAATATTATTATTATTACTATTATTATTACTATTATTATTATTATTATTATTATTAGAAGTTTTATTCAAGTTCAGGATTTTTACATACATTATATTATCTTCTTCCAATTTTAAATTTCCCATACAATTTTTTCCTTTCCCTCCCTTCCCCCCCACCATAATCCATTGGAAGGGTTCAAACTATTATCCTTAGCCACGGGCATAGCGTCTTTAGTTTCCACTGAATGTCTTCTGTTCCAGTAGTTTTTATCCATTGAAGATAGGGGTTCCATCTGTTCCTTATCGTGGTGGACTTGACCTTCCACGTTGTTTCCTGTGACATGACTGCAACAATGTCCGACTGAATAAGTTCAAACAAATAACTATTCCATAGTTGTTTATTATTATTATTATTATTATTATTATTATTATTATTATTATACCGCTCTTTATTGGTAGATCCCAGGGTGATTCGCAACAGAAAAGATACAAAATGAGAACGCAAAATACATAATAAAACAAACCAATAACCCCCTCCCACAAACACACTTAAAAAGCCATAGAATGTTAATCAGCTGAATGCCTGGTTGAAGAGAAACGTTTTTCCTGGTGCCTAAAGATGTAATGAAGGCTCCAGGCAAGCCTCCCTGGGGAGAGGATTCCACAAATGGGGAACCACTAACAGAAAAGGCCTGCCAAAAACTATTGATCTTAATTTAGATACTTCCTTACATTTGCCAGTGCCTTTTTGAGTTTTTAGGTTTTTAGCAAAGCACAAACTTGTTTTTTACCTGCTTAACATTTGCACAAACTGTTTTATGTTGTTTTATGAGCGGGTTCTATTCATTTAATTGCTAATGCTGGTTTTATTTCCTGCCTGTACCTTGGTTGACAGACTTTTTTGTTATATCTTAAATGTTAATTTATTGATTTGATATTTGCTTTGGAAATGTATTTTAAATTTAAAAACAGTGTATAAAAGGAGAGATTGTAGTAACACTATAAACACAACCTGTCAGTTTCTTTCTCATTAGCTCTATACATATTTCGTTGTATGGAGATTCTGGTTTCTGATTCAAAAGTCAGAATCGATGACTGGTAGATCAGTAGTAACCTGAAATAAGAAACTATAAACTCATTGAAGCCAGGAAGAATGTACTAGTAACTTTTAATATCCTCCAAAGATTGATCTCCAGTGAATTTTCACACTACATTTCTACCGCTGAAAGTTTGTTGGCCTTTCCTGATATGATAAAACTAGTATTTTGTATGTGCTCAAATGGTCTTTGTTCTTCTCTTTCCCGTGCAAAAACTGCTTATCCACTGGCTTATTGATCTTGGAACGAAAGGAATAGGTAAATTATCCACAGCCGATGGAAAAGCCTTTGCAGATCCCGAGGTGCTTCGCAGATTGACGTCTTCGGTCAGCTGTGCGTTAGATGAGGCTGCTGCTGCGCTCACCCGAATGAGAGCTGAAAGTACAGCAAATTCAGGGCAGATGGACAAGTGAGTGTTTGCTTCACCAGAGCCTGTTCTGACAGTCTTGACAGCTGTTCCTTGTGTTTCTGCGATGGTTGAAACGAAAGTGTCTGCTAAATTACCCATATTATTAATACAAATATTATTTCCTACTTGATCCATCTGGCACTAGGGATCTCAAGGAAGAGAAAGCAGTGCACTTTGGAATAACCTTGGAACCCCCAGAAGAAGGGGTGCACAAATTTTGGCATGTCTCCGTAGTCATGCATTGTTTGGGGTCAACATCAAGGCCCATTCTGAGTCCTCTGGCAAATATCTTTCATGGCTTCTGCATTCTGCAAATGAAGATAGAGAACAATCCTTTCTCTTCCCCAAGTTCTCTGCATGTGCCACAGGACTCCGCAGCAAAGGCAGGATTAATATTTCATACCAGGCATAGTGAAATACCCCCCCTCTCTCCCCAAGAACTCTGCAAATTGCTGAGAATTGAGGGAGTAAGATGTTTGTACATTTGGGGCAGAGGTACCGTATATACTCGAGTATAAGTCGAAGCACGTAATTTTAGCACAAAAAATTGGCAAAACCTATTGACTCGAGTATAAGCCGGTTCACCACACCACAAACCTGGTGGTGGCGGCAGTGGAGGAGGAGGAAGGTCGCAGCCCAAAAGGGCTCCTTTCAGGCCACTCATCCCTCTGCCGCCTCTGCCACTCGCAAGACCAGGTATAGGAGCCACGGTTGGGAGAGGCGCAGTGCCTCTCCCAACAGTGACTCCTGTGCCTGCCCTTGCGAGAGGCAGGCGGCGATGGCAGGACCAGTGGTGAGAAAGGGCTCCTTTTGGGCCGCTCATCCCTCCACCGCCACCCGCCTCACTCAAGTATAAGACAAGGGGGGCTTAAAAAATGTGCTGAAAAAGTCGGCTTATACTCGAGTATATACAGTATGTGAAGATTGCTACTGCCAGCCCTATCCACAGGCCTAAAACTGTTGACGTGATAGAATTGCTCTCTCTCTCTGTGTACGTGTATATACATATATATCGCTGCACATGCAGGATCTATTTCTGCTATTTTAAAATTTCTTTTGTTGAAGATTCTAAGACTGTAGCCAATAGTATTGGTCTAGTTATTGTGAATATTTTTCAAGACGTTCATTCAAGCTTTTCCTTTGTCTTCCTGCGTACTAGACCTTTTCCTCCGAAAAGATAATGCAATACTTTGTTTTGCTAAAGTGTGTTGTGTTGTCTTGAAAGATCCAGTGGATGAATGCTGCATAAAAAAACACGACTTGGACTTCATTTTCCTGTCTCATGCACAGTTTATGATTTGCCTCTTCAGTGCCTGCAAAATCTGTTTCAGACAAAAATATTGAAAGTTCAGATTGTGTTTAGAAACAATTCCTGCAGGAAGCCTTCAAGGAAAGGGTCTGAGCTAAGCTAGGTTTAAACAGTTAACAGTTGGAAGGGCCCTACCTCCATGGTGAAGCAAGGTACCAGGTTTGGTTCAATCTCAGGCATCTTCAGGTAGAGCCTGGAATGTCCCCTGCCTGAAGCCCTGGTGAGCTGCTTCCAGTCAGTGTAGACTATACTGAGCTACATGGAGCAAGGGTCTGTCTCAGTGTAAGAGAGCTTCCTGTGGTCCTTCCTAATGTGGCATATATCTGAATACGGATTACTTAAATAGAAGAGGGTGGCCAAAATTCTTGCATTACAGTATTTTTAGTAAGTAGCTTTTATATTCTAAGCCTCATGTGTGTCTCTCCCCCCCCCCCCAATTTTCAACATTAATAAGTTTGTGTGGGTTGCTTAGTTCACCAGCAGATTTAGGTAAAGGTAAAGGGACCCCTGACCATTAGGTCCAGACGTGACCGACTCTAGGGTTGCGGCGCTCATCTCGCTTTATTGGCTGAGAGAGCCGGCGTACAGCTTCCGGGTCACGTGGCCAGCATGATTAAGCCGCTTCTGGCGAACCAGAGCAGCGCACGGAAACGCCGTTTACCTTCCCGCCGGAGTGGTACCTATTTATCTACTTGTACTTTGACGTGCTTTTGAACTGCTAGGTTGGCAGGAGCAGGGACCGAGCAACGGGAGCTCACCCCTTCACGGGGATTCAAACTGCCGACCTTCTGATCGGCAAGTCCTAGGCTCTGTGGTTTAACCCACAGCGCCACCCACTTCCCCCAGCAGATTTACCTTGGTGTAAATGACTATATTAGATTATGAGAGGTCAGAGATGATTGGAGTTCTAATTGAAAGCTACTGGAGGGCAGCAGATTGAGTAAAGTTGACCTACAACCATAGCCAGACTGTATTTTTTTAGCTCCATATTTTTCCCCATGAGGCCTAATTCATGACACGCAGCCCATTCCTGATATCCAGTTCCTTGAGCCCAAGGACAGTTCCTAGCACTCTAGTTATATTGCTAATTTTGGAGGAACCATGGGTAAGTACTGTGATGACCACCATGCATCCTATAGTAATCCTCACTTTTGCTTTTTAAGGCTTACCTGTTGCATTTCAGTCTATCCAGGTGGCTTGCCGGGTCTGTATTTGATGGGGACCTAGTGCTGCCACTTCAAAGCACTTGTGTATAACCATAATTTCCTCTTTCTCTTTATAGCCGCAGCTTGGCAGAAGCTTGTTCAGAAGGTGATGTAAATGCTGTGCGAAAATTGCTAATTGAAGGGCGAAGTGTGAATGAGCACACTGAAGAAGGGGAAAGTCTTCTTTGTTTGGCTTGCTCAGCTGGATATTATGAGCTTGCTCAGGTTTGTACCTTATGCTCTATTTTGGCAGAAAATACAGAGCACTGGCATTTGACTTTTCTGGATTCATAACCCATCTTGAACGGGGAGGGGGGCATTTTTAATTTTTACACTTAAGATGGTTAAGCTCACTGGTGTTTAGAGCAGGGATAGCCAACTTCTGAATTATTCTGTTTGTTGCTATATTTGTTGTTGTTGTTTAGTCGTTTAGTCGTGTCCGACTCTTCGTGACCCCATGGACCAGAGCACGCCAGGCACTCCTGTCTTCCACTGCCTCCCGCAGTTTGGTCAAACTCATGCTGGTAGCTTCGAGAACACTGTCCAACCATCTCGTCCTCTGTCATTCCCTTCTCCTTGTGCCCTCCATCTTTCCCAACATCATGGTCTTTTCCAGGGAGTCTTCTCTTCTCATGAGGTGGCCAAAGTATTGGAGCCTCAGCTTCAGGATCTGTCCTTCCAGTGAGCACTCAGGGCTGATTTCCTTCAGAATGGATATGTTTGATCTTCTTGCAGTCCATGGGACTCTCAGGAGTCTCCTCCAGCACCATAATTCAAAACCATCAATTCTTCGGTGATCAGCCTTCTTTATGGTCCAGCTCTCACTTCCATACATCACTACTGGGAAAACCATAGCTTTAACTATACGGACCTTTGTTGGCAAGGTGATGTCTCTTGTTGCTATATACCCCCCTCCAATTATTGTTTTGAAGGTTGGAGCATTCCAATTTCTCTGCATATATTTATGAATAGGGATCTGCTAACAGGTCATCTGGACTTCGTGGGTATAGATTTTGTGCACTCAGGTGCTGGGATGTCATTGATTGGGGACAAGATAGGAAAACTTGTGTGCATTTTGGAATCTTTAAGGAGCATATTGGCAGTGATTCTTTGCTGTTTCCAAATGTATACAAGATGGCAATATAATAACTTCTGGCAAATACATGCAGAAATTCATTTCTGATTTTCATTTCAAATCAAACGGCAAAACTCCTTCCTCACACCCTAAATCAGATGTCGGAGAGCCTCCATAAAATAATAAAAGTTGCTTTGAGCACCAAATCCAGACTACAGTTGACTAGTTGACCACCCTGTGTTCTTCAGCTGCCTGTTACAGAATGCATATTCCAAAAGGATCGCCTACATTTAGAGTAGGTTAGACCTGGAATTTTATTGGATTTGTGGGCTGGATGTTTGTTATATTATGATTTCTGGCTTTTTTTGATTAACTGTGTTCGTTTTGCTTTCATTTTGTAAACTGATTTGAGCTGATTTTAAGCTTAAAGGGGGCTATAATTTAAGTGAGATGAGAATTAACTGAGATGTCCTCAGTTACCGTATTTTTTGCTCTATAAGATTCACTTTTTCCCTCCTGAAAAGTAAGGGGAAATGTGTGTGCGTCTTATGGAGCGAATGCAGGCTGCGCAGCTATCCCAGAAGCCAGAACAGCAAGAGGGATTGCTGCTTTCACTGTGCAGCGATCCCTCTTGCTGTTCTGGCTCCTGAGATTCAGAATATTTTTTTTCTTGTTTTCCTCCTCCAAAAACTAGGTGCGTCTTGTGGTCTGGTGCGTCTTATGGAGCGAAAAATACGGTAATCAGAACATGAGGAAAGTGTAGATTTTCCTGCACCCCAGAATACAAACTCTTCCACCTTAATAATTAGTCTTTGCTTGAAGTTTCAGACTTCAATAACATTTCAGCCACCTGGCCTGCAACCTTGCAATTGGTCCTTGAGCTCCAGGGCCAAGTGGAGGCCACTGTGAATGCTTCCCACGAATCTGCAGCGTGGGAGGGAAGAGACCTTGTTTGTCTCCTAGGGCTGCTTAGTGCCGGTATTGGCAAAGACATAACAATGTGCTCAAGGTTACTTGTGTGATAGCACACTACGTGGCAGATGGAAGGAATCATTTTCTCACAATTAGCTGTATTTTTCAAAATTCTTTCCTTTATTTATTTAAAGTCCTCTTTTTAAAAAAATTACCCTCTGCCTCCATTTAGTTCCTTCTTTCATCCTAAGGAGGTTGACTCCATTTCGAACATTATCATTTCATTTTAATGTTGTTTTCTATTTTCTTTAGAATTACATTTTCAAATGGTTATCATTCCTTTTTCAGTCCTTTTTGTAATATTATTTTTTTATGATTAGTTCTGCCAGTTTCCAGTTAAGTTTCCTCCCCCATCCCCAAAAATTCTCCAAAGAAAAGTTTTGTTGCTTAGCAGTTATAGCCCACATTCTTCACTACTTCATGCTGTCTGTTGTGACACTGGATGCCTTCATAAGGACTCAACAGTGATGGTTAATCTTCAGGTGAACGCTGACCTATTTATACTGATTGCAGCTCTATCAGCCACTTTGATGCCTTTGGCAGGAATTGGCAGTCCTAGTTGATCTTCGGCTGCCTGTGGCATTACGGGCAGCTTCCAGTTTAGCACTATTAATAGCAGCAAAACACACTTACAAAGGACACGTTTTGGAGGGTTTTTTTTGAAAAAGTAGTTCGGGAAAATAAAAACTGAGGGAGCCCAATGAAGGTTGGTAGTGAAATGTTTTAAGGGTGTGTGTAATTGTATACGTGCGGAATTTTGCCACCAAATTGTCAAGGCTGCCACAAAATATATATGAGCCCTGGGTTTGCCATCCCTGCAGCAAGGCATGTGAAAAGTATTTTACAGTGCACACAGTGCTGAAGAGACCTATATTGTCCTTAAATACATATCTGCTTCCTGTTGTTGTTTAGTCATGTAGTCGTGTCCAACTCTTCGTGACCTCATGGACCAGAGCACTCCAGGCACTCCAGTCTTCCACTGTCTCCCGCAGTTTGGTCAGACTCATGCTGGTAGCTTCGAGAACACTGTCCACCCATCTCGTCCTCTGTCGTCCCCTTCTCCTTGTGCCCTCCATC
Source organism: Podarcis siculus (assembly GCA_034642415.1). Taxonomy (NCBI): domain Eukaryota; kingdom Metazoa; phylum Chordata; class Lepidosauria; order Squamata; family Lacertidae; genus Podarcis; species Podarcis siculus. The sequence goes on along the minus strand of JAXCMG010000090.1, from coordinate 63,570 downwards.
TTTCCCAACATCAGGGTCTTTTCCAGGGAGTCTTCTCTCCTCATAAGGTGGCCAAAGTGTTGGAGCCTCAGCTTCCTAGTCAAATGCAAATTCTGTATGAAAATGCTTTGTTTTGATATGACCTGTATCAGAAATGGAGATTTCATGACCTTGATCAACTTCAGAGGCCTACCTTCACACCCCCAGTTTGAAGAGTAGACTGCAGTCTCTTCATCCTAGAGTCCTCTCTAAGATTCTGATGGCTCTAAAGGACATTGCTTTGACCATCTTTGCTTGAGTAGAGTCACTGTTTCCCATCTCTGTCTCTTCTTCACCTCTACTAGAACAATGATCTTGTGTCAAGACTTTCTCCTGGGGTGTGAAATGGAGTTTTGCACACACAGGCAAACTTTCTCCCTAGGACTCCTAGGATTCCAGGTTCAGTCACAGTCCATTGAACCCAATCACCTGAAGGATCAATATGACACTTGAACCCAGGAATTCCAGTAGAGAAACCCTCAAATGAGGTGATCACAACAGATGTCAACCAAGTGAATGGTGTGCTCACTTCAAAAGCATTTGAGCTGTTAGATTCCCCCACCACCACCATAAAAGAGAAGAATATTAACATTCTGGAGCGTTCATACTGTTACCTTTCCCTCTAGCCAGTTCATCTTCTGTAACCCAAGGGAAGTTCATTAGTTTTTGCTGATATTGTCTAAGGTTGCTTCAGTCTTTCCTATGTTTTTCACTAATTTGGTCTGCTCCTTAACCTTATTTCTTTCTTTGAAACAGTGGGGTGCTTTGCCAACTATGACTGGGGTATGAGGTGAGAGGCCCCATTTCCTCTGGATACAGAAAATGGGGGGCTGTTTTCATTGCCCTGACAAACTTATCCGAGGACTTTGTGCCATTTGCCTTGATAAGAACAGAATTTCACAGAAAAGTCCCAATAATTTCTGGGTTTTGTGAGCCTTTTTTGCAGTCAAAAAATCCACTTCGGTGTTGGGGTCATAGCTGCAAAACGCAATACAAGTATTTTGCCTTGTCAGAAAGCATTATCCTGAATAGGATTAGTTTTCATATTAGTTATATAGCACAGAATATAGGTATAGTCGCTGCTTCTCTGTCCTTGCAATGCCCAGTCATATGTATGAATATAAGGGCAAGGTTTGCAAAGTTTATAGGGGATCAGCTTTGAATTTTTGTGTGGCAAAAATAAAAAAGGAACAAATTCAGTCATCGCTGAACTAGCCATAGAATGGGATGGGAAAGAAGTTGAAAATTGGAGAGGAAACCGTGGGATTGCTTATCTAGATCTTTCTGGGGGTGGGGGCAACCACCACTGTACTTTAATAATGTTGTCATTCCTGCGATGCAAACACTGCAGCAGCTGCTCCTTCTTCCCTGGGACACAGTTTGTGTAACGTAATGTAGCCAAAACACTGCATAATTGAAGCACAAACATGCTAATATACCTTCTTGTTGTTTAGTCATTTAGTCGTGTCCGACTCTTCGTGACCCCCTGGACCAGAGCACGCCAGGCACTCCTGTCTTCCACTGCCTCCCGCAGTTTGGTCAAACTCATGTTGGTAGCTTCGAGAACACTGTCCAACCATCTCGTCCTCTGTCGTCCCCTTCTCCTTGTGCCCTCCATCTTTCCCAACATCAGGGTCTTTTCCAGGGAGTCTTCTCTTCTCATGAGGTGGCCAAAGTCTTGGAGCCTCAGCTTCAGGATCTGTCCTTCCAGTGAGCACTCAGAGCTGATTTCCTTCAGAATGGAGAGGTTTGATCTTCTTGCAGTCCATGGGACTCTCAGGAGTCTCCTCCAGCACCATAATTCAAAAGCATCAATTCTTCGGTGATCAGCCTTCTTTATGGTCCAGCTCTCACTTCCATACATCACTACAGTGGTACCTCTGGATTCGAATGGGATCCGTTCCGGAGCCCCATTCACATCATGAGCAGAACGCAACCTGCGTCTGCGCAGGTCGCAATTCGCCACATCTGCGCATGTGCGTTACATCATTCTGAGGGTCTGCACATGCGCAAGCGGCGAAACTCGGAAGTAACCTGTTCGGTTACTTCTGGGTCGCTGTAGAATGCAACCTGAAAACGTTCAACCTGTAGCGACTTTAACCCAAGGTATGACTATACTGGGAAAACTATAAGCTTTAACTATACGGACCTTTGTTGGCAAGGTGATGTCTCTGCTTTTTAAGATGCTGTCTAGGTTTGTCATCGCTTTTCTCCCAAGAGGCAGGCGTCTTTTAATTTCGTGACTGCTGTCACCATCTGCAGTGATCATGGACCCCATATATACCTACTGTACATTTTATGCTTGAAGGTTCTTGCACAGATTATTTTACAAGACACAGTAAGCACCCAAGAACGGCACCTAACTGAACCAGTCCCTTCTACCTCACCAGTTTTTTGTTCTCTCTGTCAACAGGTTCTCCTGGCAATGCATGCAAATGTTGAAGACAGAGGCATCAAAGGAGATGTAACACCTTTAATGGCTGCTGCTAATGGAGGACATGTCAAAATGGTCAAGCTGCTGCTAGCTCATGGCGCTGACGTGAATGCACAGTCTTCAACAGGTAATGAACGTGTTACAATTAAATGTAAACTGAACGTGTCGCAACCTGGAAGCTGTACCGCATTTCTTAAATGAAGGAGTTCAGTATTTTGCTGGCTATTCAATATTACACCAGTTGGGGGAATTTCCTCAATGCTAAGTTATCTCCAATCTGAAGAATCTGAGTAGGCTCGGGTCAGGCCTGGGCTTGGCCATGTGTCCTTGCCCTCCTGGTGCTCTCCTACCCCTCCTCCTCAGCGGCGCAGCAAGGTCGGGGCTCCCTCTTTTTTCTCCTTCCTCTTTCTCTCTCTTCCTTCTCCTTCTCCTCTCCTCCTCTATGCCTCGGCTCTGGGGTTTTCCTGGCCTGGGAGCACTGTTGGGCAGTTGGCTGGGTGGCCGGGTGCTTTCACTCCTGGCTCATTTTGGGTCACAGGTGTGTGTGTGCGCCAGTGGTTCCCCCAGTTGATGCGCTGGGTGTCCCCGGCTCCTCTTCAGCAGTGGCTCTGGTTGGCTCTGGCTGGCTTCAGGAGCTGCTCGCTGCCGTGGTGCCCATCATTTTGCCTCTCCGGAAGTCCCCGTATGACGTGTCTCGTGCCATTGAACTAATCATGCAACATTCATTCCCTACTAATAAATCTACAACACTTAAAATATAAATCCAGGGAAGTTACTGTATTTTTCGCTCCATAAGACGCACCTGACCATAAGACGCACCTAGTTTTTAGAGGGGGGGTGCAAGAAATTTTTTTTTTAAGGGAGCGCTGAGCAGAGCCTGTATGCATTCAATATTCACTCCATAAGACGCACACACATTTCCCCTTACTTTTTAGGAGGGAAAAGGTGCGTCTTATAGAGCAAAAAATACGGTAACTGAAATCCGGGGGCATTCCAGGGACGGATTTTGTCCAGGAACAGATTTGTAAATGTGGGGACTGTCCCCGGGAAACGGGGATGTGTGGTAACCATAAACTAGGGGCTACTGCTCAAAAGTTCCTGAGCTGCTCATTGCCCATTCCTGCTGCCATGCCAGGGAGGAAACCAACCAATCTGTGGGAAATGATCAGCCAAGCCTTTCAGATGCATATTCTTGCTAGTTAGCATGAGGAGGGGCTGTATTTCTGATAGGCAGATACTCAGGCCACGGAAACACAATTGGTAGGGAGGGCTCAGTGTCGTGCCATTTCCCCTCCTCTCCTGGAGAAGGAGGAGCAGAGAGTACTTTCTGTTCTTCTTTCTTCATCTGACCAGTGATGGATGCAGACATGCCTCTGCTTGCTCCAGCTCCAGGCACATGCCTGAAGCTGATTATACTGTAGACATAAGTATGTTGCCTGCATAGCTTTCACTGCTACTGTTGAACCGCTGCACGAATACAAAGTAAGTAAATCTTATTTTAAAATTTACTTTGCTGGTTGTTGTCTGATTCTTTGTTAAGCGTCGAAGAAGGGGGAAGCCGGCTTTCTTCGTTAGGTGAACTCGCTGGAAAGGAGGCTTTTCAGCCCAATTCCCGTGCTTCTGATTTTTCTGCCAAGGATGGGATTTTGAAACGCTGTTTAACCCACACATGTGGGGGCACGGAGGGATAAATTGCAATTAATTTCCTCTCCTACCCATTAAAACTCATCCCACACAGTCATGGCTTTACGTCATTTGCAGACTAACCTTGAAAAGAAGCCAAAACCAAACTTTGAGCAAACCAGCTCAAACGGCTTCGTATAGTTTACATACAGTGAGTTAACAGTGACCTCCAGTTTCACATTCTTTATCTAAAAATTTCAATGCTTCACATTATTTTTCTTAATAAGAGATGTGTGCATTCACTTCATGTTACACCGATTAGTTTCCTTCCTGTTGTCTTTCTGTCATATGAGAAATAGTGAAATGTCTCTAGTAATCTTTTTTTCTAGCTTAACTTACAAATGAAACCACTTATTGGACTATTTGTTGTTACCCTTTGTTTCAACCAGTTGCGTTTCATGTTATGGTTCCCTTTAGTCTGTTTTTCTCAAGCTTTCTTGAGAGGGTGTCTTGTGGGACTAGGTTAAAGGCCTTCAACTTGATCTTGTTTTCTTTTTCAAAGAAGAAAACTTGGTTGCATTGGTACAACTTACTCCATATTTTCCCAAAGAAAGAAGCCATATTTTCCTTCTGTGTACCCTTCTCCAGTTATCTGGAACATGTTCTCTAATTCTTCTTAGTCCTCTATCAATTTTCATTTCTGATAACTACCTCTTTTTCCAGCAAACACTTCCAAAAATTTTGGGTTAATGTGGAGCAGAATAAAAAAACTGGGACTGAGGCAAGATGAGTGCTTCGCAAGATTTGGTACAGGCACCCCCAAACTTGGCCCTCCAGATGTTTTGGGACTACAACTCCCATCATCCCTAGCTAACAGGACCAGTGGTCAGGGATGATGGGAATTGTAGTCCCAAAACTTCTGGAGGGCCAGGTTTGGGGATGCCTGCTACCACTTTACTCTTAAGAGAAATGATCATGAAAACAAGAGTCGGTTTATTATCATTACTGGGACACATTTACTACTCACTTCTCTGAGAGCTCAGGGTGGCTTAAAACAGAATTATCAATAATAAAACCCTTATAATACAGTAACAATAAAACTTCCATCTCATTTATACATCAGTCAGACCTTCACAGTAATATACAGTGTCCAAGGCCTGCTTGAAAACAATAATTTTGCAGTATCTTACAAAAGGCTGTGCCACTATCAAGAAGATTTTGGGCTGCCAGCGTGGGATCTGAACCTGGGCCGCCTTGACTATTCTCAATTCATGTTGAGAATGACAGAAATTCAGGATTGTCCCTGTGGCAAGGGCTTCATTGCTTATAATTACCCTGAAACTCACAGGAGAGCCAGTGCTGCCACCGATGAATTAGTGATCTATTGTTGCTTTTTTCAATCCAGAATTCTTGGGTCACGTAGAAGTTACCTCCGGATAACACTCTTGTTGTATGGCTGTGTTTTTTCAAAAAGGCCAATTAAACGCTCAGCTTTTATATTGCAGTTAAAAGGGTTCAAAGAGCTTCACGTACCTCCCCTCTCTTGGCAGCAGTATTATTATTATTTCCTTATCTCAGATGAGTTCTGAGGGAGAGTGGACTTTCTCAGGACTGCTAATGAGCGGAAAGATTGGAATTTAGGATTTCCAATCTCATAGCTCAGCTTCTTAGCTGCAAGGCCACCTGTTTTCTCACGAAAGCTCCGTGAAATATAGGAGTAAGTGGCCAGGGCTAATGCGAATTTGGGGGACAAGAGAGGATTATCCAAACTGACTTCAATGTATTTTCTTTTCTGAAATTAGGGAACACGGCACTCACGTATGCCTGCGCTGGAGGCTATGTAGATGTGGTCAAGGCCCTGTTGGAGTCGGGTGCTAGTATTGAGGACCATAACGAAAATGGCCATACTCCTCTCATGGAGGCCGGGAGCGCTGGGCATGTGGAAGTTGCCAGAGTTCTGCTGGAAAACGGAGCTGGAATCAATACGCATTCCAATGAATTTAAGGAAAGTGCACTAACACTGGCTTGCTATAAAGGTACAGTATCTCAACTAAAGCCTTTCATTGATAAAAACTGACATCACTCTTCTGCAGGGCTTGCAAAGCCCCTCAGTCAACTTACATTATTAGGATTGAATTTGGAGATCTTAATTCTCATTTGCTTTTCCACTTTTGGTTCAAACTAATAAAGTGAGAGTGGGACGTGGGTGGCGCTGTGGCTTAAACCACAGAGCCTAGGACTTGCTGATCAGAAGGTCGGCGGTTCGAATCCCCGTGACGGGGTGAGCTCCTGTTGCTCGGTCCCTGCTCCTGCCCACCTAGCAGTTCGAAAGCACGTCAAAGTGCAAGTAGGTAAATAGGTACCGCTGTGGCGGGAAGGTAAACGGCGTTTCCGTGCGCTGCTCTGGTTCGCCAGAAGCGGTTTAGTCATGCTGGCCACATGACCCGGAAGCTGTACGCCGGCTCCCTCGGCCAATAAAGCGAGATGAGCGCCGCAACCCTAGAGTCGGTCACAACTGAACCTAATGGTCAGGGGTCCCTTTACCTTTACCTTTAATAAAGTGGGAGAGACTGTAAATGGTTTTAATTTCTGACCTAATCCAGCCCTACCTTTGTTCGATGTTCAGCAGTTTTCATTACTTCCCAGCCCCCCTCCAAAAAACCCCCTACTTAAATTACACATGTTCAGTACCGGAACATGCTGCAAAATAACAGGGGCTGTTGTACTGAACTTTGTGTAGTGTTCAGTAGTCATGCTATACTTTTGTTCTTTTCTGCTAAGGAGTGAGGTGCAGGTCTTTCCAGGGCTGAAAACAGGTTGAAGCAGTGGAGGACTTCTAAAGCAGATTATTAATATTAAAATTATTAATATTTCAATTTTAAGCTGTGAAATATAGTGCCCCATGGAAAGAAAACAGCTAAAGATTTGAGGCTATAAAAAAAAAAACCAATTTTCTGCAAGACTCACGAAGGAAGAAAGCTTTGTGTTTCTTTGTCATTTTTTTAGTTTTTTTCAATGAAGTCATCCTGTTAATGCAAGGACTTACACCTGCACAATGGAGTGTCCTCTCATCTCCCTGCGCACAGCCTAATCCAGGCATAGGCAAACTCTGGCCCTCCAGATGTTTGGGACTACAATTCCCATCATCCCTGACCACTGGTCCTGTTAGCTAGGGCAGTGTTTTTCAACCACTGTTCCGTGGCACACTAGTGTGCCGCGAGATGTTGCCTGGTGTGCCGTGGGAAAAATTTGATTCCTATTCAAGAGAATTACTTTATATATAGTCAATATAGGCACAGAGTTAAATTTTTTAACATTTTCTAATGGTGGTGTGCCTCGTGATTTTTTTCATGAAACAAGTGTGCCTTTGCCCAAAAAAGGTTGAAAAACACTGAGCTAGGGATGATGGGAGTTGTAGTCTCAAAACAGCTGGAGGGCCAGCTGGCCTAATCTGTTCTGGTGGATCGCCCAACCCTTCAGGGCAGATTTTCTTTAGGAGAGGAAGAAGAAGTCCTGTTGCACTGGCAGAAGCCCTAGCACTGATAGGGCGACATTTTTGGATACAATCTTTTTCACTTTTCCAGGTTTTGTTCCTGGTTTCATTTTTGAGATTTGAAAGCTATTTTTATTGCATCACTTCAGTGAGTGTCGATATGGACAAACCCACTGTTTTGGGTATTGTTCATCCACTTTCCCTTGATTTTAGTAGTTTCAAGAGCAAATAGAAATTAACATTTTAGAAAGAGAGATTTCATTTGGATTTGTATTCTGCTGTATCTCCATGGCTTATAGCAGGGGTGGCCAACTCCCAAGAGTCTGCGATCTACTTTCAGAAATAAAATCTGGCAGTGATCTGCCCCCAATTTTTAATGGTTTCAGCTCAAGGTTGGGGGGTTAAGGTGCAGGCTTTTGGGGGGAGGGGAGTTCCATTGGGGTGGGGAGGAAGGCAAGGGCGTTTGGGGTTAAGTCACTCACAAAAACATCACTATGGATTAAAACAGCCACACAGAAGTCTTCCCTTCCTGAGTTCTAATAACAATGGAGGGCGGGACGAGGGGGCGGGGCAGGAGTCAGATTTAACAACACAGAGGAAAGGGAGTCAGAGATCGACCGCGATCTACCAAAACATCGCGGGGTTCTACCAATACTTCGCGATCGACCTGTTGGACACCCCTGGCTTATAGCAATACCAACACTTTCCCCCATTCCTCTACAAAAAAGTGTTCCCAGATTGCACCGTTAAAAAGAACATAATTTCTTTCTGAAATCAGTGGATACCAATAAATATTTGCTGCGTTTTGTTTTATTAAAATGTGTGTTTTTGTGTGTTTCAGGTCATTTAGAAATGGTGAGATTTTTGCTGGAAGCAGGTGCAGACCAGGAGCATAAAACAGATGAAATGCACACTGCATTAATGGAGGCATGCATGGTAAGAAGTACAGTAGAAATCAGCCTGCTTTTGTGCTTTGATTTTTGGTATAAAGCTGCTACTCCCTAAATTGATAGGAGGGGAAGAGCTGACCTCACCCTGTTCACCAGACAGACAAACGTGTATTTTATCTGATGGCATACAACCTATGTTGATCTTGTCTGAAGTCAGAAATTTTGCTAGTGAGGCATTCCGCTTCCACAGCACGAGACATTTGTGGACTCAAACTATTACTGGATGGGTAGAGATGTGCTGCCTAGGTTCTGTTCCCTGCCCAAGTAATTTTTGCACTTGTTAGACAAGGCAATATTACAATACATGTACATCTGATCATGACTCGGGATGCGTAACACATAACATGTGAAAAAACAATCCCAGAAAGAACTATGAATCTGAAGTATAACTACAACCACAGTGGGAGGTCTAATCTTAAAATTCATGAGCTAAATTCTCACTGTGCGTGAAACTCAAAACTTAGCAAGAGACCAGTCAGTTTTGCTTTAAAATAATAAGAAATAAATGTTGATATGTATACCACGGGCTGCCACCCCTGCTCATTCCACTTACCAGCCCCACCAAACCCTCCACTCTTTTGCCACTTCCTTCCCCTCAACCTGACCAACTCCCTTCCCTTTATACTTTCCCCCCTTCTCCCCTATCCTATCCCATCACAGCTCAGAGAAACCTTCAATCCCTTTTAAAGGAGGGTGGGAAGCGCTTCAGAGAATGGTTTGGCAAACTGCTCTCTGAAGCTTCTCCCACAGTCTTTTAAAGACTGGTCCAGCAAAATTTAACGGGGGGGGGGGTAATTTTAGAAAGCAATTATGCAAACTGCTCTCTGAAGCTCCCCTCCTGCTTTTAAAATTGCTTGCTTTTTTGTTTAACTGCTTTTGTGATTCGCCTCCCCCTTTAAGAAGAGCTGCAGGAATTGAAAGACGCATTGGCTGGCTTCACAGTTTTTCCAATATTGTGATTTTTGAATAGTGTGCATGCAGACCCCCCCCCCAATGATTCGCAATATATTACCAGGTCAAAAATTATGAAACCGATATCACAATATGGGCTTCTAACCGGTTTTCAATGATATTATTGTTATTATTATTTATTTATATCCCGCCCTCCCCAGCCAAAGCCGGGCTCAGAGTGGCTAACAACATTAAAAGTAACACAGCATTCTAAAATCCATTCATTCTAAAATCAATTCAAAATCAAATCAATGGCAACCATTGGGCTAGAGTTTTGTGAGGATGACCAAAGGAGGGGGTCAAACTGTGCCTTGGCCAAAGGCCTGGGGGAGCAGCTCCATCTTGCAGGCCCTGCGGAAAGATGTTAAGTCCCGCAGGGCCCTAGTCTCTTGTGACAGAGCGTTCCACCAGATCGGGGCCACGGCCGAAAAGGCCCTGGCCCTGGTCGAGGCCAGCCTAACCTCTCTGTGGCCTGGGACCTCCAAGATGCTTTTATCTGAAGACTGTAAGGTCCTCTGTGGGACATACCAGGAGAGGCGGTCCTGTAGGTACAAAGATCCTAGGCCGTATAGGGCTTTAAAGGTTAAAACCAGTACTCCACTGGGAGCCAGTGCAGCTGGTATAGCACTGGGTGAATATGATCCTGCAGCGAGGACCCCATAAGGAGTCTCACCGCGGCATTCTGCACCCACTGGAGTTTCTGGGCCAGTCTCAAGGGCTCTACTGCCCAGGCTTGCGCACCAGAGAGGTCACTTTGCTGCGGCTAACATGGCCATTTGACTTCACTCCCAGAGGTGCACTCCATTGTCTCTTGAGACAGACGGATGCCAACAACAATTTCTGAAAACCTGAACCTGGCGCTGTCTGCAAACTGTGCTTTGCAAAGCTTTGTATAAATGCCTCGCTTAGTGGTGTGAAATAAGTTAGTGGGAGTGAAGAAGTTCTTCATCCAGAGCTTGCGTAGTTAACCTTTTATTTCTCTGTTTTTGCTTTCTAGGATGGGCATGTGGAAGTTGCAAGGCTGCTCCTTGATAGTGGTGCCCAAGTGAACATGCCTGCTGACTCCTTCGAGTCTCCATTAACTCTGGCAGCCTGTGGTGGACACGTGGAGCTGGCTGCCTTATTAATAGAGCGAGGGGCCAACCTGGAAGAGGTGAACGATGAAGGCTACACCCCATTGATGGAAGCAGCCCGAGAGGGTCATGAGGAGATGGTGGCATTACTCCTAGGTCAAGGTAACTGTAACAGTATACAGTGGCACCTCTGGTTGCGAACGGGATCTGTTCCGGAGGCCCATTCGCAACCTGAAAAGAACACAACCCGCGTCTGCGCATGTGCGGGTCTCGATTCACAGCTTATGCGTGTGATGTCATTTTGCGCGTCTGCACATGCGCGAGCAGTGAAACCCGGAAGTAACCCTTTCCGGTACTTCCAGGTCGCCGCGGGACACAACCTGAAAAAATGTACAGTGGTATCTCAGGTTCCATACGCTTCAGGTTACATACGTTTTAGGTGACACACGCCGCTAACCCAGAAATAGTGCTTCAGGTTAAGAACTTTGCTTCAGGATGAGAACAGAAATCGGGCTCTGGTGGCATGGCAGCAGCAGGAGGCCCCATTAGCTAAAGTGGTGCTTCAGGTTAAGAACAGACCTCCGGAACAAATTAAATACTTAACCTGAGGTACCACTGTATCATGAAGCAAATGTAACATGAGGTATGACTGTAACAAGTACGCTAATAGCGGCACTGAAAACTTCTGAATGTCCTGAACTGTATATTTTAGGAAGCGACTTTTCAAGACTGAATTGTTCTGCCCATTTTTCCTATTTAACTTGTACTGCACATTCTATAAAAGCTCCCTTTTCAAAATGTAACATGTTGACTCCAGGGAATGCCAACCTTCCTATGAATTCTGTTAATACCTTACATGTCAATCACAGCAGAAAATACGTTCCTTAGAAGGTCACCTTAGAAAGTCCGTATTCTCTTAACAGGTGCACTTGGCAGACTCATATACTGGAGTACAGTGGTACCTTGGGTTACAAACACCTCAGGTTACAAACACTTCGGGTTACAGACTCTGCTGACCTGGAAGTAGTACCTCAGGTTAAGAACTCTACCTCAGAATGAGAACAGAAATCGCACAGCGGGAGGCCCCGTTAACTAAAGTGGTACCTCAGGTTAAGAACGGTTTCAGGTTAAGAACGGACCTCCGGAACGAATTAAGTGCATAGCCAGAGGTACCACTGTAATTGTAAAGAAGGGGCCATCATGAGATCTTGAAAAACTGCCAGTCAAAAACCTGAGGAAGATTTATCTTAATTGATTTAGTAATTCATCTTGAAAAAGACTTGATATCCGTGTACAAATATTGTCTCTCTTTCTGTGCTGTTTTCTAAGCTTAATTTCCATTGGTATGTTTCTTTCTGGAAGGAGCCAACATCAACGCCCAAACAGAAGAGACCCAAGAAACTGCCTTAACTTTAGCGTGCTGTGGAGGCTTTCTGGAAGTGGCTGATTTTCTTATCAAAGCGGGAGCTGATATAGAGCTTGGCTGCTCAACGCCTTTGATGGAAGCTGCTCAGGAGGGTCACTTGGAGCTAGTTAAATACTTATTAGCTGCAGGTATGGAATGGTTCCCTCTGCACACATTTCTTCATGTTTCTAACTGTCACGGGGCTGTATTTCCCTGCTGCGTGGGTTTTATTTATTTTTTTTAAAAAAAGTTTTTATTGATTTTCCATAAATAAAAAGAAACAAAGCAAAAACATAAACAAACACAAAATCGACTTCCCCGTACCACCCCTTTTCTGCATCCTTGTTTCAAGATTTATCAGCAACTCTTTCGTCCTAAACTTATTTTAAGTTTCATAAATTTAACTTCCTTAAGTTATTAAAACAGCTGTAGTTCTTTATCTCTTATTTCCCTGATCTTCTAATTTTCATCCAAATTACAACAATTTTTAAGGTAAACTTTAAATTTGCTCCAATCTTCATCCACCGCCTCTTTTCCCCGGTCTCGAATTCTGCCAGTCATCTCTGCCAGTCCCATGTAGTCGATCACCTTCGTCTGCCATTCTTCCAACGTGGGTAGTTCTTGTGTCTTCCAATACTTTGCTAGGAGGATTCTTGCTGCTGTTGTGCCTGCTGCGTGGGTTTTAGTAGTCCATGCAAATATATGTAAAGTGGTTGCTTTGGAACATAGTAACCAAGCACCCGAATACTTGGCTATTTTGAAATGTGATGAAATGTCTTGCTGGAGGATCAGGCACTTGCATATTTTCTAAGCTTATTGTACTTGTTTCAGGAGCCAACGTTCATGCAACAACAGCAACAGGAGACACAGCGCTGACATACGCCTGTGAGAATGGCCATACCGATGTAGCAGATGTGTTGCTTCAAGCAGACGCTGATCTGGTAAGCTGCCAGTAGAAGCTTTGAGCTTTTCTTACATTGTGTAAGGACCCTATTGGACTTGGTTATATTGATCCATCCCAACTCTCACTTCTCCCAAGTATTGGCAGATAACAAAGTATAATTACCGCATTTTTCGCTCTATAGGAAGCACCGGACGATAAGACGCACCTAGTTTTGGGGGAGGAAGCAAGAAGAAAAAAATTCTGAACCCCAGAAGCCAGAACAGCAAGAGGGATCTTTCTGGGATAGCCTCTTGCTGTTCTGACTTCGGGGACAGCCTTTGAAGCCTCCTCAGGGCAGCAGGGTGAAGGCACCCTGCTGCCCTGCGGAGGCTTTGTGCAGCCATCCCCAAGCTAGAACAGTGAGACGGAGTGCTGCGCAGCGCTCCGTCTCCCTGTTCTGGCTTTGGGCTTAGCCACGCAGCCTGCATTCGCTCCATAAGACGCACACACATTTCCCCTTACTTTTTAGAAGGGAAAAAGTGTGTCTTATAGAGCGAAAAATACAGTAAACAGACTAGAGGAAAGTTGCATATTTGATCAGACAAAATGAACAGCTGATCACCATTAACAGAAACTTTAAAAAATACAATTCTGTGGGCTACAGCTTCTAATGGGACATAAAAGGAAGGTTCAACAACAACAACAACAACAACAACAACAACAACAACAACAACAACAACAGGCAAGCATGCTTAATAAGATTTTTAAAGACTTAATCAAGCAGACGTGCTTCCCTGGAGAAGAGAGTTCAAGCGTTGATGCTTCAGCTCAGAAAGCCCTAGACCAGACGTGGGGAGCCTTCAACCCAGTTTGGCTAATTAGGCCTGCTGGACTATTTTGGCCAAGCGCCATACCCCGCCCCACACCCGACATGATATATCAGGTGTGGGGCAGGTAGGGACATGGCTGAGCTGAAAGTGGGTATGCGGCAACTGCCACTCAGCTGATTGGTGGAAACTGCAAAGCCCTGTGTACCTGACTTAACGAGAGTCCGACAATCAGCTGGCCTATGGGGCTTTTGAAGCCCCGGGCACAGTGCTCCAAAAGACTGGTGGACTTGCAGAGTGCTATGAAAGGGGCTTGCAAAGCCCTGTGCGTGGGCTGTGCTTTTGCCTGTGTGGCTTTTATTTCTAGCCTTGCAAACAAAGATGGATCCCCTGGTGCTGTTGTAACATCACAGCCCCGCTTGGTCTGCAGAAGGGGATAAACTCGGCCTTTCCCCACTTCTTCTCTAGACTTTCTTCCAGCCTCCCCAGCGGATCTTAAGGCACTTTAAATTGAGCCTAGAAAAAGCTGATAACTCGTATGACCTCTACAGAACAAGTGTCATAGGATCTGCTGCATTCTGAACCAGTTGTAGTTTCTGACCACACTTCAGAACCAGCTCTGCAGAGAATACGTGGTTATTAAAGTGTGATTTTATCACGCTATGTATAATGGTAGCCCTGGCAGTGTCATTCTTGCCCAGAAAGCAAAGACATTACTGGCATGCTTGGTGTCAACTGCCCCTTCAGTTATATTCCATCCGAGTCTGAACAGTAATCACAGCTCAAATATATTTGTGGGAAAGCTCCCAAGGCTCCAGGGAATTGGGCAGTATCTGAGTGAATATCACAGGACACTGATCAGGGAATCACCTCCTGAGTTTTTGGAGCAAAATACCTAGGCAATCCTGGAACTTGTTAGATCAATCCTGTAGAGAGAACATATAAGAAGCTCCTGCTCACGTACCAACAAAGGAAGAGTGGATTTGTAAATTAAGTGATAAGTAAATTAAGTATATAGAATTGGCAAAATTAACTTCAGTTATAAGATATCAATCAAATCAAAAGTTAAGAATGGAGTGGAAGTATTTCAAAGATTATATGTCAAAATAGTGTTGTAAAAATGACATGTTAATAGGTTTAGAATAAAAAATGTAAGCAGTAACAAAACGAATAAAGAAAGAAAAATCAGAATTTAACAAAAATAATTTATTATAGAATGCAAGGAAAAAAGGTAGAAAGAAATATACAGAAGTCAAATTGCTGTGGAGGGAAGTAGAGGGTGGGTGATGGGTGAAAGTAGAGGGTGGGTGATGGGTTTTACAATTAAGTGTATAATTATTCAACTGTTGTAATTTAGATATTATATTTTATGCGAGGGAATCATTGGGAATTTTGGTTATTATGTATATATGTTAAGTTTCAATAAAGATCTTTGAAAATTAAAGAAGAAGAAGAAGTTCCTGCCCAAGCTTACTTCATTGCATCTTTATATAAAACCACTACTATAGTATAGCAAGTCCTGGGCATGACTCTGGGGTGAAGTCTAGGGTTGCCTCCCTTCTAGTCGGTTTCATCACCAACAGTTCTAAAGCTGCAGTGATTTACAGGAGTCCATTCCTTTTGACTAGCTGTGGCAGACAATAAAAGAAGCCCTCTTCTTCCTGCTGTTGCGGCGGCTGCATAGATGAGACACTCTGGGTTATTAGGCCAAGCAGCAGCTAAATAAGCTCTTAAATCTGATAATTCCATCTGGAAATTGTGTTTCTGTTGCAATCTGCATTTCCCCCAGTTGATGGCTTTGTAGTTGGCCACCTACTTATTTCTTGGGCTGCCTTCCTGAATCTTTTCAAGTTCAGCTCTGGCAGATATATTGGAAGTACTGAGTTGCTTTTAGAACCTAATACCCTTCCATAGTGTGTTATTGCAATTATTCTTGGCATTTATTGAACTATATGCATTTTTTCAGACATTTTTCTTATAGAGTAAGTGTGATGAATCTAGAGTTGTGCTCGTATCGTTTGAAGTGTATGTTTGTATGTTAGGAGGTGACTGTCACTGATTCCTCCTTTCCAATTAGAGCCTCTTGTTCCCCTAGGAAAAGCTGCTCTGGAAGGGTGGGAGGAGGAATGAATGAAGATTGCCATCTACCGTATTTTTCGCTCTATAGGGCGCACCGGCCCATAGGGCGCACCTAGTTTTTTTTGGGGGGGGGGAATAAAGGAAAAAAAATATTTCCCCCCCTAGGCGCGGGGCTGGGGTGGGGGAAGCCCGAGCTTCCCCCGATCCCAGCCCCCGGAACAGGCAGAACAGGAACTCGCACCACGCTCCGAAGGCTTGCAGATAGCTTCCTGAAGCCTGGAGAGCGAGAGGGGTCGGTGCACACCGACCCCTCTCGCTCTCCAGGCTTCAGCGAAAGCCTGCATTCACTCCATAGGACGCACACACATTTCCCCTTCATTTTTGGTCCTATAGAGCGAAAAATACGGTATTTCCTTCTATTTCCTTTCTTCGGTGGGGAGCCTCCACTGGTTCCCAGTTCCTTCCATGAATAGAAGGAGGCCTTCCATTTGTGAAGGGGCAAATCTTGATCTAACCCAGCAAATTTTGTTTTGAAAGTGTAGAAAGTTTCCATTGCAGTTAACGGATTATTAAACACTGCACTTTCAAATGTAGGCATAACTATTAGGTAAAACAACTTTGAAAAATAGAGGTTGCATGAAAAACATTTGAAAAAACAACAACTAGGAATTTCTGATTTCCAAGTTGGGTTCTATTTCTCTTTTCCCCCAGGAACATGAATCTGAAGGGGGAAGAACTCCTTTAATGAAAGCTGCAAGAGCCGGTCATGTCTGTACTGTTCAGTTCTTAATTAGCAAGGGTAAGTTTGAATAATGTTTCACCTTTTTAAGGATTTTCAGGTGTTTGTTTAATAGCCCAGCAGTTTACAGAATCACAATTGAGCAAAGTATAATTTCATAGATTTGAGTCTTCCAGAAATTAAGGGTGAAATTAATTTCTTTCACTTGCCTATGATTCAGTTGAGGAAGAAAAATTGTCCTATTTGCTTTCTTTTTCTTCTATGTCAGACTTGTGTCTCCTTCAGTTATTTACATGACCCAGTGTGGCCTTGAATAATGGAAAAGAGTTCAAATTCCACTTAGCCTTGAAGCTTAGTGGGTAGATAGATCACTATTCATAGGCTGGTTGTGAGAATAAAATGGGATAAGCTTCTTGGTTATGTGATTTGGGTGCAAGTGTGATGAATATATTGCAACATAGCGTGCAATTCCAAAGAAATGTACAACTTTTAAGCAGCCTTGGTGGTAAATAGTCATGGTATAGGAGCTGCCACAGACAGCTATGGTTTTTTCAGGGATAGGGATGAGATTGGAATCCAGCCCCTTATAAGAGGAGATCAGTGGGAAGGGTCTAACCTTAGAAGTAAAGGTGTGATTTAGAATACAAAGTACTCTTCATCTTCTTTCTGTGCTTTATGTCAGGAGCAAATGTGAATAGGACCACAGCTAACAATGATCATACAGTATTGTCGCTTGCCTGTGCTGGAGGCCACCTGTCGGTTGTGGAGCTGCTGTTAGCTCATGGAGCTGATCCTACGCACAGACTGAAGGTATGCAGTGTTTTACTTTCCATATTTTGTAGTGTGTGTGTGTGTGTGTTTTAGGGCAGTAAACCAGTGTAACAGTTGGTGGCTCTGTGGTTTAGACCTAGGACTTGCTGATCAGAACATCAGCGGTTCAAATCCCCGCGACGGGGTGAGCTCCTGTTGCTTGGTCCCTGCTCCTGCCAACCTAGCAGTTTGAAAGCACGTCAAGTGCAAGTAGATAAATAGGTACCACTCCGGTGGGAAGGTAAACAGTGTTTCCATGCGCTGCTCTGGTTCGCCAGAAGCGGCTTAGTCATGCTGGCCACATGACCCAGAAGCTGTACGCCGGCTCCCTCGGCCAGTAAAGCGAGATGAACGCCGCAACCCCAGAGTCGGCCACGACTGGACCTAATGGTCAGGGGTCCCTTTACCTTTACCTTTAACAGTGGGGAATATAGCAAAATGACTTGATTATACAGTTTGGGTATTTTTCATCCACAGATGGGTTTTGCATCAAGTTCCCCTCTAACTTTTTTTTATTTGGGGGTGGGGGAGTCTGTAAGAAACTCTTATATGAAAAACATTGGCTGTTATGCTATTTTTATATTCATCTCTGAATATAACTTCCTAGTAAACTTTCTGTCCACTGCACCATTTACAGGCAGCCAGGGAATCTTGCTTAAGGAAGCCAAAAACTGATTAAAGTGTGGACAGGAGCCAAAATAAATTCATTAAATACTAGTTAAATTTACACTTTTAAACATGGAGAGTAATTAAAAACAATCTGAATGTTTTGTAAAATGTTAGCTATCATGTAACATACCGTTTTTTGGGTTTTTTTAGAATGCAAAACCAAAATACATCTTTCAGTGTGGCTCCTTATTTTAACCCATGATTTCTTTGCAGGATGGTTCAACCATGCTAATAGAAGCCGCTAAGGGTGGTCATACCAGTGTGGTTTGTTACCTGTTGGACTACCCTAACAATCTGCTTTCTGCTCCTCCGCCCGAGTCCACCCAGCTGACTCCTCCATCTCACGATTTAAATAGGGTAAGATTTAAAGTGGCAGCATGCTTGCCCCCTTTTAAAATGTTTAAGAGTCAATTTCTTAATGATGAATTTATTGCCTCGTAGGTGTTGTAGTCATCAGATATTGTAGAAGTCCTGGTAATCTTCAATGAGAAACTGCTAAAATTCAAAGGAAATACTGCCGTCTTTTGTTAGATGTACTTTAATCCTTGCCTTCCAGATCTGCAAGAAAACTATTACAGAGGACTCTTTGCTTGGAAAGAATATTTTGCTTATCACTCGGTTGGGCTTAGTTGCGCCTCTAGTGGACCAAGGCAGGAGCATCTTTTACAGGAAATAGGCTGGCCCCTCTTCAGCTTTTGCTCCTACTTCAACAAAACAGTCACATTCTCCTTTGGCCCCTCTTAATCCTTCGCCTTGGCTTGGCAATTTACTTCTTCTGTGATTCACTCTTTTTACGGTTCTTTTTCTGTATTTTCTAAAAATAAAAAAGATTAGAATCCTCCCTTTCCCTCCTCTCCATGGACTGGCTTCTGGGACAAGCATCCCGTCTACAATTTTTTTCATGTTTGGGCAAAGCAGTGAATGATCTCCCCATCCCAAGGAGGATTGGATCGTCCTCCATAGGGTGGTGGCAGTATACTGAGACCTACTGCCCCACAGGCTTTAATTTTCAGCTGTTACGGAGGCAGCTTCAGCTGGGGTGGATTCCTTGAGACATGTCCAGGCAGCACTAGTCAAGATATGGGCCATTCCCCACCCAGACTCCCAAGCCACAAAAGCATCCCACCAACGCTCCCAAGCAGGCCGGATTAGGCCTTTTGGGGCACATGGCTTCCCCATAGCAGTTGCGTGTAGCATTCCTTTCACTACTGGAGCTCATATCCTCCCTTATATGGAGAGATGGCAGCCTTGGCCCCACAGAAAGCCCCAATGGATGATAATGGAGCCTAGCAGCTCGGTAAGGCCTCATGCAAAACATGCACTTTCGAGGGGCTACTACCACCACAGTGGACAGGCAGGAAAGGAGGACAAGCAGGCTACAGACAGCAAGGCAGAATGAAGGAATACAGGCCAAAACAACAACAACCCTGGAACAAAACATGTTTTTCTTTGAAGGGACAGCAGGAGACAGATTCAGCACCTCCAACCTTCACCAAGAACCCTCAAAACCACCAAAGGCTCCATCAGCGATAAAGTTTGTGTGTGTGTGTGTGTGTGTGTCGCTTTCAAGTATTCAAACATAATTGGCACCACTCAACGACGGATCAGTGGGTTCTGAATATCATCTATGGTCGCTGCAAAAACTTGCATCAGTTATCCCATCACTCACCCTGCTTCACCCTCCAAATACCAGATTGGGGTGTGTTGTGTGTGTGTACAGCATCTCATCAACATGGCAGCAATAGATCCAGTACCCTCAGAAGAACACTCATCAGGTGTCTACTTAGTCTTCTTTGTAGTTCCCAAGAAAGACCACAAAGCCTGGAAGGCAGTACTTGATCAGAAGGATGATCAGTTGCTGGGTGATCAGAATTTTCTGGATGGAATCCCTGGCCTCCATCAAGCAGTCCCTTCATCTCAACAACTTCATGACATCCATAGACTTACAGGATGCATACCTGCATCTTCCTATTAATCCCAGGTACCACAAGTATCTCCAGTTCTTCATTGACCTGCACCATTACCAATTCATAGCTCTTCTGTTTGGATTGGCCTCATTTTCAAGAGTCTTCATGAAGATAAATGGTTGCCCTGGTAGCTCACCTCCACCAACAGGGCAACCACAACTACCAGTACTTAGACAACCTCCTCATCCATTCTCCAACCATGAGCCAGGTGGCCCGCCATCTTTAGGGCATTTTGAGGACCCTCAAAACTCACAGATTCATCATCAGCCAGGAAGAGCCATTTCCTCCATATGTAGTTCCTCATACATCTTTGTGCACTGATAAATGCCACCTGCCTCCTGAAAGGATCGTCAAGATCAAGGCAGCAGCCACGTTCCTTATATCTTCCAAAAGGATGGGCATCACGTTATTGGTTCGTATCCTGGGCCTATGCATGCCAGCCTCACAAGTCTCCCAGTGGACCAAGCTTCAAGTGAAACCACTCCAGTGGTTCTTTCTACCACACCAGTGGTTGATCATTCACAGCAAACACTGCTACATCTCAGTCCCTCCATGCCTGAGAGAGACCATGTGCTGTTGGAGCAGGGATTGCAACCTCTGAAAAGGAACCCAATTCAGAGATCCCCTAAAGACAACCATAACATCAGAGACTGCCAGCCTGCAGGGCTGGAGAGCACATTGTGAGAGGCAACTGGTCCAGGTGGACTGGACACCTGTTGAGTCACAGCACAGCATCAACTGACTTGAACTTTAGCATAGCTGGCCACTTAGCACAGCTGGCCACTTAGCACTTCTTCCACAGCATGCCTCTATCTCACATCCTAATCAGAACGGACAACACAAGTGTTTGCTTCTATGTCAACGGGGAAGGCTGGACCAAAGCAGTGGATTGGTAACAGGAAACAACAATATTCCTGATCTGGGTTTGAGAACTCCCTTCTCAGCAGAACACATGTCCTGGATGTCCAACACACAAACTGACTGCTTGAACTGCACCAGACTGAACCCAGGGAAATGGACACTACACAATGTATTGTTTCGACACTTTCAGTAAGTCCTTGGTCCATTAGACACAGACCTCTTAGCCTCCAAGGTGAACCACCAGCTTCCTTACCACTACTCAAGGTTCAAGGATCCAGGAGTGAAAACCTGGGTCTTGGGGTCTCTACTATGCCTTCCTGCCAGTAATGATTCTGCCCAGAGTTCTTTGAAAACTACAGGGGGGGGGGAAGGCACAGCTAATCCTGGTGGCTCCCTATTGGGATCTTGACCCTGGCAGTGAACAAACCCCCCAACAGGCACCTCTAACCAGACTAGACTTCATTTCACAGGGACCAGTCCTGTATCTGGACTCAGCCTAGCAATACCTAACTGCATTTGAATGGCAATGTCTGAAGAACTCGGAGCTGTCACTGATTTCCACAATTGTGCACTTGGACACCCCTTCACATCTACCAGATGATGTGGAGGGCCTTTCTTAAATGGCCCAGGCACAGGCAAGTTTTGGCAGAAACTACCCCCATCCCTGACTTATTGGTGTTCCTACAGGAAGGCCTTCAACAAGGGCTCAAAACTTATATGCCTAAACAACAAGTGGTGGCCATTTCTTCTATAATATTATTAATAATAATTTTACTATTTATATACCACCTATCTGTCTAGGTTGCCTCAGCCACTCTGGGCTGCTCCCAACAAAATATTAAAAACATTCTATTCTGGCATGGCCATATATGCCCACTCTGACCACTCACTAGTAAAACACTTGCTCCATGGCCCTCCAGTTATTCACTGTTTTCCTTCCTGGGATCTTCACAAAGTGCTCTCAGCTCTCCAATGACCAGCTTTTGAGCCACTGAAACAAGTACCATTGAAGATCCTCTCTTTTCATGTCCTGTTCCTGGTTCCATCACCTCAGCCCACAGAGTCTTCAAGATCAATGCCCTTTTGGTAGCAATGTGTCTTGGTGTCTTCCATAGTGACAGAGTGATTCTCCAGTTGGATACCACCTTCCTTCCCAAGGGGCTGTTTCATTTCCCGTAAGAAGTCATCTTGCCCACCTTCTGCCCAAATCCATCACACAACTTGGAGAAGGCTTGACGTTCCCTTGATGTTTGCCCAACTCTGAAGGTATATATTGCCCATACAACGGACATACGGCAAACTTCCTCCCTCTTTGTCTCATTTCACCCCTCCTCCCTGGAGCAGAGGGTGACACCAACTATGCTTCCCAGATAGATAAAAGCGTCCATTTCACTGTCCTACAAAGCACAGAACCTGCCTGTTCCCAAACACCTGACCGCCCATTCCATGAGAGCAGTGGCAACTTCTGCTGCTTTTTCTACAAATGCCTCCTTGTTAGAAATATGGGGACCTGAGCGTCCCCAAGCACGTTCACCAGGCACTTTTACGTTGGATGCCTTTGCTTCCTCTGAAGTGGCATTTGTTGAGGGTCTTACAGCAGGCTCTCCCACCGTAATAACTCGTTGCAATTGAAACCCACCCTAGTTGGGTGATCTTCTGTACATCCCAACCCAGTGATGCTACGCTAGCAGGCGAAATAGTACCATTGTACCTACCTGAAGGGTAGATCTGCTAGTCTAGTGTAACATCTCTGGGGCCACGCTTTTGCATGGCCCGTAACACCTCTTCCCACCTCTATTTGCGCAGTAAGCTTTCAGTTAATGGTTTGTTGTGAGAAATAGGTTAACGCTATTCCGAGTTTCAGTTCTGGACTGTTGATGCTTGTCGAGTATGCAAAACTGAAGAGGGGCCAGCCTATTTTTTTGAAAAGCTACTCCTGCCTTCGTCCGCTAGAGGCACAATAAGACCCAACCCAGTGATACTACATTGGACAAGCAGATCTACCTTTCAGGTAAGCACAGTGGTACTTTTTACCCAGTTAACTCTCTTGAGATGCGTATGTGGACAATTTTGGGACTTCAGACTTGTCTTAAAGCAATTTTCATTACACTAGGAAAGCTACTTCTGTTAGTACAAATCAAAGCATAAGCCATCTGAAGCTGTAACTGTTGGTGCTGAGTCTATTGTATGAATTGAGAGATGTTTACACATGCCACTTCGTTGGAACAGTTTGTTTTGGTCATGTAGGACAACAAAGGATGTAACCTCAGTGTCCCCTGTTCTAGGCTCCTCGTGTACCAGTGCAGGCACTTCCCATGGTCGTCCCTCCCCAAGAGCCTGACAAACCCCCTGCCAACGTCGCCACAACCCTTCCCATCAGAAATAAAGGTCAGTTGTAGTTCTACAGATTATCAGTAAAATACGTTTTTTAGGTGTGATATTAGGATTGCTTTCAATTCTTCAACATCTCTCTAGTTTCTCTAGTGGGTATTTGTGGAAAACAAAATTATTAAGGGATGTTTTCCAGGAAATCTGTCTTTATGTATAAGTTAGCTAAATTGCTGGCTTGGGTTTTCACATTAATAAGGAGACATTTTTCATGGTGGTGCAACTGAGAGATAATTGTGGTGTTACAATTGTTCTGGCAGAATTTCTGGCTAGCACTACACCGATAAATTTTGAAATGCGTGCACTTTGAATATTGTCATTAAAATATTATCATTAGGTATAATTTTTAACACATTTATCCTTTTTAAGATACACTTCTCTGTAAAGGATTGTTAATAACTCTCCTATATTTGGGAGAAAGGAGTCAACAACTTATTTAGAAACTGGGATGCTTGCATTCAGATGAGGGGATGTTGCCTTCTATCTTACTGTGTTTTTGTTTGTGTATTAAAATAAAAGTGTAACTCTGTCCCTAGTGATGCATCTGCAGCTAAATCACTGTAATGTTGCTCAAAGTGGTTAAAAAACAACAACAACCCATGAAAAGACTTGTAATCTAGCAGTTGTTATTCTGCAGTGATGGGATTATTTGCTTTTCAGTTCAGGAAACTCAGATTGGTGGCATGTGCAAAGCCACTTCTTACATAGAACATGGAAGTGTACTCACTGCAGGCTTTTTTAATGATTTCCATTTTTGAAGATTGGGCACTGTGCACAAGCCCTCAAATGTTAAACGGTAAAGGGACCCCTGACCATTAGGTCCAGTCGCAGACGACTCTGGGGTTGCGGCGCTCATCTCGCTTTATTGGCCGAGGGAGCCGGCGTACAGCTTCCGGGTCATGTGGCCACATGACTAAGCCGCTTCTGGCGAACCAGAGCAGCGCACGGAAACACGGTTTACCTTCCCACTGGAGTGGTACCTATTTATCTACTTGCACTTTGACGTGCTTTCGAACTGCTAGGTTGGCAGGAGCAGGGACCGAGCAACAGGAGCTCACCCCATCGCAGGGATTCGAACCACTGACCTTCTGATTGGCAAGCCCTAGGCTCTGTGGTTTAACCCACAGCGTCACCCGCGCTAACAAGCTAACATTTTTAGTAAGGTACCAATATAGTGTTTAAACTTCATAGAGGCATTCAAAGAATGTGTTTTTGCATTAAACGATGCTCACGCCAGCCCCACTTCCAGCATCCCTTCCCGCTTGACCTCTATCCTTCCCACATTGAGTATGGTGATCTGAATGGGAATTCTTCATACATTTGGATTGAACATGCTTAGTATCTCACTGCTGCCGAGAACCTCAGTCCTGCAGGTTTCCCGATCGCGAGGAAGATTCTAAGCACTTTCAGTCAAATGTCCATAGCCTCTTCCTTCATCCCTCCCCAATCAATGCGGGAAGGTTGGGGGTGTAGTGTGGACATGGGAATGGGGTCATATGGACTGCACCCTACAATTTAAGCGCATGTGTGTTCTTTGACTGGCAAATAGGTTGCAAAGCTACTGCAGTTTATGTACCCTTTATCTGAAGTGCACAGCTATTGTACAATATCTGTATCCTGAAGCAACTAAGCTCTTTTGGTTTACAATCTTAATTCCTCAATAAAATGCTCAGAAGAAAAATAGGTATGTCTCTTTTCCCCATAGAGACCATTCACCTTTTGTGGATTCCACAATGTGTTTGTGCTTTCTTGATCAGTAAGTCTGTAATGAGAATGCTGTTCACATGCACTTCCATTTGGTTCTGAGGGAGTTTCTCTTTCACACAGCCACTTCCAAACAAAAGTCCAGCAACCATTTGCAACCAAACAGCCCAGATGTACAAGGTTACATCGCCAATCAGTCTCCAGAGAGTATTGTTGAGGAGGCTCAGGGCAAGCTGACAGAGTTGGAGCAAAGGATAAAGGAGGCCATAGAGAAGAACGCCCAGCTGCAGTCTTTGGAATTGGCCCATGCTGACCAGCTGACCAAGGAGAAGATTGAGGAGCTGAACAAAACGAGAGAGGAGCAAATTCAGAAGAAGCAAAAGATCTTGGAGGAGCTGCAGAAAGTCGAGCGGGAACTGCAGCTGAAAACCCAGCAGCAACTGAAAAAGCAATACCTGGAGGTTAAAGCGCAGAGAATTCAACTTCAGCAGCAGCAGCAGCAGCAACAGTCGTGTCAGCACTTAGGACTTCTGACTCCCGTTGGAGTAGGAGAGCAGCTGACCGAGGGAGACTATGCACGGTTGCAACAGGTGGACCCGTACTTGCTCAAAGACGATCCCCAGCAAACGGCGGCCCAGATGGGCTTCGCTCCAATCCAGCCCCTTGCAATGCCTCAAGCTTTGCCTCTTTCTGCGGGTTCCTTACCTCCAGGGTCTATTGCAAATCTTACAGAACTGCAAGGTGTCATAGTTGGACAGCCAGTACTGGGCCAAGCACAACTTACAGGGCTGGGGCAAGGAATTCTGACAGACGCACAGCAGGGGTTAATGGTAGCCAGCCCTGCCCAGACCCTCAATGACACGCTGGATGACATCATGGCAGGTGTGTATAACTTGTTACATACAAGTGCAATGTCGTATGCTTAAAAAAATAAAAATAAAAAAGCAGTTGAGGCATGCCAACATTTTTATTTTCTTTCAGCTTTACAAAGCCTGGGTTGTTTTGGCCCCTTATTTTAGAATAAGGAATAGCTGAAACCAACATTCACATTTAAGTTTGCTTTTGGCGAGTACGTTGTCCCTTTTAGTCCCAAGCTCCGGAAGTCAGAGGTTTTTGCCTTGATAAAGGATGCTGTGTTCCTTGTCTGCTCCCATGAATTAATTTCACTTTTTAATTACAGCCCATTCATGTTTCTGAAATACATGAAAAATACTTTGAATTGACTTGAATTAAGACTTTGAATTATAGAAGAACATTACTTTGGGAAGGAGGACTTGGATAAGGAATTTAATTTTCTACTTTTTTCACTTCCACAGTAATGTTCTGAAGAGATCATAGCCAAGATCGATCTAGCCATATTAATGCGCTCCTTCCAGAGCTCTGTGGTTGCAACAGAGTTCTCCATTCCCTTCCATCCCCATTGCATAAACAGAGCTAATCAAGGAAGGCCTTTTCTGCATAGACGTCCGTCTGTGCAAATTGAAACTGGGTTTAAACCGGCATTCCTTTGTTCATGGTTGTTTTGCTTTAGCAGAATAGGTGTGGCCAGTTCAGATTCATCTGACCACTCACAGCCAGACAACGTCTTTTGGTCAACCCTTTGAACACGCGAGAAGCAGAAAGATAGCAGTAGCGAAAATAGGGTCATCACCGTAACCTGGCTTTTTAAAGATGATCTGTGCTGCCATTTGTAAATTTTACCGATTTACAAGTACAGTGGTGCCTCGCAAGACGAAATTAATTCGTTCTGCGAGTTTTTTCATCTTGCGAATTTTTCGTCTTGCGAAGCACGGTTTCCCAAAAACCTCAAAAAAGGCTACCACACCGCGTGCTATGAGTTGCTCTTGCAAGACGTTTTCGTCTTGCGCAGCAAGCCCATAGGGAAATTCGTCTTGCGAAGCAACTCAAAAAACGAAAAACTCTTTCGTCTTGCGAGTTTTTCATCTTGCACGGCATTCGTCTTGCGAGGTACCACTGTATTGAAGCTTCGCCCTTCAGTCCAAAGAGTTTACTGTGCAAGTCAAGCTTGCATCTGCCACAGGCCCTTCATTTCATTTCAGCAGCCTTAGCCGGCTTTATTACATGTATCTAGAAGACCTTCATTTGGGTCATTTGGCAAATCCACCCAAAGAATTCTGACACACACCTGGCTCTTGGGTTATTTGCCCATAAATATTCCAACTGGTCCGTGACTTGGCCAGAAATCTGTTGTTGTTTTTTTTAAAGTATAGGGGTGAGTTGGAATTTCATTTACACAAAGAAGTTGTTTAGCATCCTTTCAGAAGCTCTGTGGTGATACTAATAGAATATTGGTAATTTTCATCTTCTGATGTGTAGACAGCTTGTTTCTTGATACCAGTCATATTGAATCTGAGTTTGAGCAGTTAGTGGTCTTCTTGCCCCGTGCTCTCATAGTTCTAGCCATGTACTGATACATAAGGATGTTAACCTTAATTATAGGATAAAAGGTATGAGAGACCACAACATGGTAATTTACTTGCTCAAAAAATTCATAATTTGCTGGCAGTTAAGATTTGTTTCAGTGTGTATCAATGTTTTCTAAGACAATTAAAATAAAGATAATGTGAGCTCTGACTCTGAATTTGCTATTTCTTGTTCGACAACAAATTCTCAAGGTTTTGATTTCCCCCTGGATATTTTTTTTGGTGAGAGAAGCTTCTTAAAGATATTTAATACAATTGACTTAATTCAAGGATTGGTTCACATGTCATCCTAAACCATGACTTCTCTGGGAGCAGGACTTGGGCAGGATTCCCCCCTTCTTTCCCTGAATCCCTTTATGTCATTTGTACCCAGAAAT